>JAWQEG010001811.1:0-62500 GCA_033782935.1 Petrolisthes cinctipes
TACCTGGTCGGGCCCCTGTGACGTGTGTTTGTGTGTGTGTCAGAGAGAGAGAGAGAGAGAGAGAGAGAGACGAGAGAGAGAGAGAGAGCGTCACCTCGAGGCTTAACCCTGAAGTGAGCATAATTAATTCCAGTCTAGCATAACAGGAGTGAAATACAGCACAGTAGGGCAGACAGACAGACAGACGACTCCCACTCCACCCAACTCTCCCTAGGCCTTAATAGAACCAAAAGCTATACCAGAATTTATTTGAAAGATTACATACTCATTAATAATTATAGAAACGGCAAGACTATATAAGTTACAAGAATTAAGTTGGGTGATTATAGATATATTAATGTATACAATATGAAATTCCTATCATATCACCAGTATGATTATGTATGAGAAGAAATACGTGAGGTGCGCCCTTACTAAATACAAAATAAGCCAAGACTGAAGGTAAATAAATGGGAGTAATATATTAGTATCAATAAAGTCTGGACCAGCATGTATATCAGGAATAAGATTGTCGTATACAGTGAAGGCATAATAATTGTTTACACCAACCCTTACACCGAGACATTAATTACCTTCATTCCTTCACTAACAACAACACCACCACTACAAGCAGCCCTACCACTACTACTGTCATCACAACCATTACGACAACCAGCATCATCATCATCATCTTAATCATCACCACAAGCAGCCCTACCACTACTACTGTCATCACAACCATTACGACAACCATCATCATCATCATCATCTTCATCATCAACACCACAAGCAGCCCTACCACTACTACTGTCATCACTACCATTACGACAACCATCATCACCATCATCATCTTCATCAACACCACAAGCAGCCCTACCACTTACTACTGTCATCACTACCATTACGACAACCAGCATCACCATCATCATCTTCATCAACACCACAAGCAGCCCTACCACTACTACTGTCATCACTACCATTACGACAACCATCATAATAATAATAATCATCATCATCATCAACACCACAAGCAACCCTACCACTACTACTGTCATCACTCCCATTACGACAACCACCATAATCATCATCATCATCATCATTTTCAACAACCCTACCACTACTACAAATAACATCACCACCACCAACACAATCATGAATCTAACTAACCCCATACCTTCACCACAACTACAACCACCACCTTAATAATTAACACCATACCACCACCACCACCACCAATAACAATACCACCAGTACTCTTTTTACACCCTTACCTACTATTATACCTACGACAACTACTACAAACATCCCCCCACTCCACTTTCAAACAACCCCTCTATACAATTTTCTTCATACAGTCCCTTCCAACACCGCTACTCATAACAACAATAATAGCAGGGAGAAAAAAAAAGAAACACACACATCATTTTTTTAACCCGTGTATTGTTCAGGGTAACTAACTGTACATTGCTTCGACCCTACTTGGGCTCTCTACTGGAATGACACTTGAAGAGGGGTCTAAGTAGGGCCGAAACGCTGTGTATATTTTAACTTGAACAATACACCGTTTTGAAAATGATGTGTGTGTGTGTGTGTTGTGTGTGGTGTGTGTGTGTGTGTGTGTGTGTGTGTGTGTGTGTGTGTGTGTGTGTGTGTGTGTGTGTGTGTGTGTGTGTGTGTGTTACTCTACATTCACGGGACTGTGAAATACAAATTTAATATTAAATTACTTTCTTCACAACTATCTCATTATTTCATCAGCCTCTCCTTTACACACCCTTAATCACCATCTTAAACCGGGACTGTGGAAGGAGGTGAGAGAGAGAGAGAGAGAGAGAGAGAGAGAGAGAGAGAGAGAGAGAGAGAGAGATAGGAAACAGAAGTGTTGTGTGAGGTTATGTGTGTAAGTGTGTATATCTACATTCGTGTTTGTGTACGTTAGCATAATATGTGTGTGTACCCATAAGGAAATGATTGGGGAACAGAAGGAGGATGAGTGGGAGAGGGGTGTGTGTGTAGGCTAGAAATGTGTGTGTGTGTGTGTGTGTGTGTGTGTGGGAGAGGGGGGAGGAGTGTAGGCTAGAAATGTATGTATATATGTGTGTGTGTGTGTGTGTGTGTGTGTGGGAGAGGGGGGAGGAGTGTAGGCTAGAAATGTATGTATATTGTGTGTGTGTGGTGTGTGATGTACAAGAAAGAAAGGAAGGAGGTGATAGCGAGGGAGGGAGGGAGGGAGGGAGGGAGGGGGTGAAGTAACTGTGAAGCGGCATGTCGACAGGGAAACTGGGTAACTGTGGACCGCTACGCCACCGGGAAACACTAACTGTACTCTGGGGTGGGAGGGGAGGAGAGGAGGGGTAGGGGGGGGGGAGAGGTGTGGTGTAACTGTTTAGGCTGAGTGGGGCAGTGACTGAGCAGCTGAGGTGACTTGTCTGTGTTGCCGGGGTGACTGACTGCTGTGGGACTTGTAGAATAATGGGTGGATGGTTGAGTGAATAAGTAAGTGGCTTTTATATATTCTTAAGTTATCGTAAGTAAGTGATTGAGTGGTTGGTGGATAGTTGACTAAATAAGTGATTTTTATATATTCTTAAGTTATCGTAAGTAAGTGAGTGTGTGGTTGGTGGATGGTTGACTAAATAAGTGATTTTTATATATTCTTAAGTTATCGTAAGTAAGTGATTGAGTGGTTGGTGGATAGTTGACTAAATAAGTGATTTTTATATATTCTTAAGTTATCGTAAGTAAGTGATTGAGTGGTTGGTGGATTGGTTGACTGAAGAAGTGATATTTGTTGTTTATTCTTAAGTCGTCGGTATTTATATTGTATACTGGTGGAATAGAGGTTGATAGTGTGTCGATTTTTAAGCTTTCATATTGTTAAAGTTTGCACAATATTACTGAAAGACCGGTATACGTCTTCTGAGACAGTAATCTGAATATATTCATTCCTTAACTGAAATATATCAATGGAGGTATGAGTTATTCAAGTATTCAGATGTTCATTTTACATTTGTTACTTGAGAAGAAGGTAGATACTTGTAATTGAAGATTAAGTTGTTTTTTTCCGAACACATTAAATAAGTTGTGAAATTCAACAGAAAAACAATACCATCTTGATAAAAACTAAAAACAACTAAACTTTCTCTCTCACAACTGAAAAGCCAAGTGTGTTGTTGGATCGAATTTATTTCTTCAGTTTAGTAATCTGTTGGCTCACACTCACAGCAAGTTAGTGTCTATTATTTATGTGTCGAACCTGAACAACAGAAAAACTACAATAAAATAGGAAACCGGATTATGTTTGTGACAATGAGTTTCTCGCCTGTGTTGGGTCCATTTATTATGACTTATAGTGAAGGGAAGGAGTTGAGATGGAAGTAAGTTATGTAGTTGACTGTACACTTAAGGTTAGTGACCCTTGCCCTAGACTGACTAGCACCGTCATCATCTGGCCTTATTGTAGACTACCCATCACCATCACCTTATTGTAGACTACCCATCACCATCACCTTATTGTAGACTACCCATCACCATCACCTTATTGTAGACTACCCATCACCATCACCTTATTGTAGACTACTCATCACCATCACCTTATTGTAGACTCCCCATCACCATCACCTTATTGTAGACTACCCATCACCATCACCTTATTGTAGACTACCCATCACCATCACTTTATTGTAGACTACCCATCACCATCACCATATTGTAGACTACCCATCACCATCACCATATTGTAGACTACCCATCACCATCACCTTATTGTAGACTACCCATCACCATCACCTTATTGGAGACTACCCATCACCATCACCATATTGTAGACTACCCATCACCATCACTTATATACATACATACATCACCTCACATACAACCATACCATATCACTCCTTATAACATCTGAAGAATAATTGTCCTTAGTGGAGGCTTTTTGAATAAGAGAGGCGTGTCAAACTACCTGCTGACGTGGCTCTTAGGCCCTTCCTGCTTTCAAGTATCATAGGCTTGGAAATGGAAAACAGAGAAAGGTGTAAAAAAGCTGGAGTTAGAAATATCGCAGTATTTTTTAATTTTTTATATTATCATGTTTTCGTAATAATTTTAGGTGATAGTAAATGTCCTCCAACAACAACAACAACATAAACATCGTAAAGGTATCCAGGATTTTAGGAGACATATCAGCCAATCAGATGCAAAGTTTGGTGGAAGTCTCTGCTGTACAGTACGATAACGGTAGTAGATGTTTATTTGTCAGAGAGAGAGAGAGAGAGAGAGAGAGAGAGAGAGAGAGACGATATACAGTACAGCAGCCTACAACTATTCCGTCCCTCTTCCTCAATCCTTTCCAGTAATACACACCATGACATACATTTTTTAAGTACGGCTAGAAATTAAGGTAAGTGTGATTTTCTTATCATAACTGTAGTTCTATATGAGAAAGATTATAACCTCATAATAATTTTCAGGGCTAATGGATAGGATTAGGGCGGAAGATTTACAGGCACCTGTCTATCTCGTCGGTGTGACCTGATATGACGTTGGCTTAGGAAAGGTAACAATTTTCCCCACAAGCACTGTATTTGGACACACCTGGTAATATTCTCATAGCTCGGTTGACACACACACACACACACACACACACACACACTGTATTTGGAAGCACCTGGTAATATTCTCATAGCTCGGTTGACACACATACACATACACACACCTGTAGCGTAAATTTGTGCTTCAGAGGGCTTTGTTTCCCTGGCGTATCTCAAATACTATCCCTCTTTTCCTTCTGTTTTCTTCGTGCTTGCTGTCCTACATCTCTTGTCATCTTCTCCCTCGTCCTACAGGGATTTCCAGGCCTGGGGCGGACTTCTTTCATCCTCAGTCTTTCCCCCCTGGCGCATTCTATATTCGTCTTAAGGAGAGAACCCCTTTGGTAGTTTAGAGGGCTACTGATTCCTCCAAACTATCTCAGGAAACAAATCACCTCAACGTTACTACAAGGGGGTGTGCTTCGTGGCATAGTTTGGAGGATTCATTCGCTCTCCAGTTTACCAAAAGGATGTTCTCCTTTTAATTTATACTGGATTCGAAAGGTATGGTTGGTGTTGGATAGATTTAAGTCACTGGGAACAGTTCCTTATTACGAGTGACAAGCCTGAGTGTTAGTTAATAATTATTATATATATACTCTCCGACTCACTGCTCACCCTAGGATATCACCCAACATCTGTTCACTCTCACAGTTCACAGTTAAATATACAATTACACACATACACACACACACACACACACTCTCTCTCTCTCTCTCTCTCTCTCTCTCTCTCTCTCTCTCTCTCTCTCTCTCTTCTTCTCATAATCACTGTTGTCTCACTTATTCTTCACATGCTCATTCTCTATACACTCACTGCTCACATATCCATTCCTTCTTCACACTCTTACTCTTTACGTACTGTTATGCTTTACTTTACTTACGGCTTTCCTTAATTTGATCATGCCTTAACACTCCATTAAAACTGAGCAGCAATTGTCTCCTCCGAGAAAACAAACATCTTCAGTTTTTTTTTTAGCTTGTGCGTGGGTGAGGTGTGTGTGTGTGTGTGTGTGTGTGTGTGTTTCTTCCTGGGTGTTGCAAGATCACCGGTTGCTGCCCAAGTTGATGGACACCCTGGCGCCCGATGCACACAGAGAACACACACACACACACACACACACACACACAAACTCTCTCTCTCTCTCTCTCTCTCTCTCTCTCTCTCTCTCTCTCTCTCTCTCTCTCTCTCTCTCAGGGTTCACCACATTGACTAACTCTGTGTCTTTATAAGGATTTTCTCTCGAGTGATAATTTTTCCTGTTTCTCTGAGTTCTCGAGTTGGTATAAAGTGAGGATTTTCATTTGTTTAGCATATCTGTTACAAGGGAAAAACGTTTTAAAGCTTACCACAACATCCATAATAAGAGATGATTATAGTTGACTAGAATTTAATTTTTACAATGTTTTCGTGTGCGATATTGACAATCGTACATGTAATGAAAGTTCAATATACTTTCATTCTTCTTGCCCGTAGTTTCCCCGTTCTCTTGATTACAATTAAGCTGTTGACGCTTATGGGGATATTATAACTGTGGATAAAAATGTACTGACTGCATCTTCGGTTATCAAACAGCCACATGTGGTGCTGTCGACACATAGCAAGTTACTGATTCTTTTAACCATTGCCAAGAATCACAGTTTATCAGTGTTGTTTTCTATGCAGTTTCTTGTATGGGAAAGTTTGGAGGAGTCTATACGTCTTATATTCATTGACAAAATTTATAACTTCCCTTAAGAGAGAGATAAAAAATAGTGAAATTTGGGTCACTAGCAGCTATGGTAAGCCAAACTAATAACTCTCACTAATTGTGATCACGTACTTAAACTTGACCGATCCTCAGCTGCAGGAATCCATTAGAGGGACCATGTGTTGTGGACAATATAGAGGGCTTCAGCTGATTCCTCCAAGTTATGCTGCAAAACATTCATGGACACATGTACTGTACTGAGGTAGGAGTTTGTTTACAGGACAAATTTTGGGAAATATGTTGCCCTTCAATTCACCAGCAAAGGCTTTGAAATTCAGACAACATAAATATTATCATGTATAGCAAAGAAAAATTGAGTGAGTGATGTGATGACGTGTTGAGATCGTCACGAAGGGTTTATAATCACATTACTGCAGTCCCGTCACATTTAATGTTTGGTGATAAAACCTGAATTGGTCTCATTGTGACCACCCAAAAGAAAATTAACTACCCCATAAAACTTAAGGTTTGTTGTCAAGTACTGTACACTTCATTTTTCAAAAGTCTCCTTAGACGAGCCACTTTGGTACTCATGGCAGCAAATCATTCTGGTCACAGTGTACACTCGCAATCCAAAATTTGTATCAGGTCTTGTGATGTTTCGAATTATTTGACATACTAGTGAACCAATTACAACGCTTATCCTGTTTTATATTTGCTTGAGCTCGCTTAATACTCGATCAGGCTATTCGAAGCAAGCTGGATACATATTTTGGATTGCGAGTGTACCTACATATCTGTGGTCTTTGGAGGGAGGATGGGTCAGTTTGAAACACTTTGAATTAGAGGAGAGACGACACTATTTTTGCACCTCCATGACTGTACTAGTAGGTGTTTACTGTTCTACTCAACCCTATAAATTATTTCAGCATGACCCCCATACCCTGACCACCTTCATAATAACACACAACAGAATAAGTGAATGATAAAGTGAATAAAGTAAAAAATAAGTGAATAATAAATAACAAAGATCACTAAGCCTCCATAATTCTGTCTTCCTTTGTCATTCTTTCGTGTTGTTATTGTCCCAGATCAACCAATTAGTAACATCAAGCACAGCACCTTATCTGTCCAAGCTGAGTCATGGTGGCGTGACTAGAAGAAAGATTACACTCACTCCTTTCTTTCATTATTTCTCTAACTGGCCCGGTGAGACTCGAATCAATCAGGCAGGTATAGTCAGGTGGGCAGGTATCCGGGCATCAACCACGTAGCCATCACATCGGCTCGAGCCCCTGTCATTCTGAGTTCCATCCATTCCCCTTGGCTTCCTGTTGTTGTTGCACGGCGAATCCCTCCCTCCTCCCTCCCTAACTCCCTAACTCTCACCCCCTCCCTCCCTAACTCTCCCTCCCTCCCTCCCCCCTCCTCCCTAACTCCCTCCTCCCTAACTCCCTCCCCCTCCTCCCTAACTCCCTCCCCCTCCTCCCTAACTCCCTCCCTCTCGTCCCTAACTCCCTCCCCCTCCTCCTACACCTTCCCTCACGCCAACTTTCTCTTAACCTTTACTATTTTCTCCTTTACTATTTTCTCCCGAGGGAAAAGACAGACAGTCCTTCGGCTTTGCTTTCAGGTTTCTAGGCGGAAGAGAAGTCCTATGGTTCTTTTGTGTTTGTACTGGCCTTCCCATTAGGGCTCATGTTTATAAGCAGCGTCTCAGCGTCTCAAATATTTCGTAGCAAGTAGGAAGTGTATTTGTCTATTGAGGTTACTACATTAAAAAGAATAAATATATGATAAATATATTACAATTACTCTTCTGTTCGGTCCAGTACGTAGGAATTGTGTATTTGAGTCTATGAAGCTTGGGATGGACTTTCTGTATCGTTCAGATTTTTACAATTCAGAGTTCTACCATCGGGTTTCAAATCGTCGGATAGACATTCATGATGTTCTTTAATAAGGCTCCCATAGTATAGAAAGCCTCTATCGTCAATATTCATACAACATCTCAGGGTATTTTACTTGTATTTCATGTACTGTACGTCTCAACTCTTTCCGGCTTAGCAATACAGATTCATGGCTGATTAACTATATAAACACATACAGTGGGCGGGAGGTGCTACTTTTCCCACATCCATATCGATCTTGTATGAAATGAACTGAAAGGATTTTATTGACCTATCATGAAGGGTCGGAGAATCAGGGCAGTCAGCCACGGCAACAGGTCAGTCCAGGTCCACTCCTCCATTGACTTGGATGCCTCATACAACAAAACCTTGACTTAGATCATTCCGGCCGCAACCTAACCTTGACTTAGTTTCACCCACACCTTGACTTTGGTCTGGCCACAACAGATCCCTGAGTAAGATAATTCCAGCCAGCCACAACATTACCTTGACTCAGATCGTTCAGATTATAACAGAACCTAGACTTTATAGCTCCTTTGACATGTGACTTGGGTGGGGTGAGGCGAGGCGAGGCGAGGCAGGGTGAGTGGACGCAGAAACCCCCAGGAATCAGTAATAAGTAATAAACCGGTTGTGTGTATCTTCTTCAGTGACGCTATTATAGGTAACACTCACAGTTCCGTAAAGTAATCTACACACAGAGAAATTACAAAAGATAAATACCAACTGAAGAACATTCTGCATGACTACAGGTGAAAATTCGTCAAGATAAAGTACTCGTGTAGTATTCATCATATACAAGCATAAATAGGTCTGCTTCTATGTCTCTCAATTTTGATGTGTGTACGGGACTATATTATTTTACCTACAACACACAACCGACCACCTGCTGCCATATCCTCTACTCACTTTCTGTCTGGCTGCCGAGTCATTCATGAAACCAATCAGACGTTGCCAGTGTGTTGTTGTCTCGTCCGTGTAGTCCTTTAGTTCTTTGTGTCCCTTGTGATGTTTTTTTATTACTATATTATTATAACTTGAACAAGGAGCGTCTTGGATGATGGTAGTTGTCATATTACATACTGGAGTGGCTGGCATTATTCCAATTTTAACCTCTGAATATCGAGAGTGCTAGGCATCATCCCGACAATAAGTCTCCGCTGGTGGCAATCAGAAGATATACAAATATCATATGCCGTTGCTTAAGGGTTAATTAATAAAAGCTTTGTATTGTCATCGTATTTTCTCTTTCAGTCTAGAGTGTACTGTATATGCCAAGTTGGTGTCAGGTTGTGCCTCTCACGAATGTCCAACCTTCCTTTCCCTTCCGTCCCAAACTTGACCCTCAGAAACTTTCGTAGAAGGAATGGAAATCTTGTGTATCACATCAATTCCTACACTTTGCAATTTGTGCTATTTCTTCCACCCTCAAAATATATATTTGAACATAAATTAACACACTGGGTAATCGACTGCTAATGTTATATCCCCAGTAAAGTTCCCTTCATTATTCTCCATCTAACCTAAGATTCACTGAGGAAAAGAAAGTAAAGTACAGAGAGCGAGAGGTGGTGCTAGAATGAAAAACAAGGTATAACAGAGGAATGAAAACAGAGAGAAAAAAAAGAGAAAATGAAAGTAGAGGAAAGGACACATACAACGAAGAAAGTCATGGAGTGATACCTTCAGTTTACCAGGACCGGACTCTACTACTTTCCAACACACACAGCCAAAAAAGAAATAGTAATAATACAAAAAAAATATTACCACGCTTTGAGACAGGATTTCGAACTAGCCTTTTACTCTCCCTGTGAAGACTTTAAAAGATATTATATTCTATGTAACTGATTGCGGCACGTTCTATTCGTACTCTTACTATTCTGTTCTTCCTGTGCATCGTTCTTACTTTCTACCGTCTCTGTTTTGTGTATCACCGTGTATGTGTGTGTGTGTGTGTGTAGGGTGCACGTGGTACTGCATGTTACTCCATCCCTCTCTAAATAACTTCCTCTGTGCGTGTGGCAAACTGTGTGTGAGTTTATTATGCTACTCCACCCATGCAGCCTCTACATCACTTCCTCTTCATTGTGTGTGTGTGTGTGTGTGTAGTGAGTGTCCATGGTCTGGGCTTCATCACTTCCTCCACAACTCACACGTTTTCCACACCAGTTCCTTAAAAGGATCCTGTGATCGTGGATGAAAACTTGAGGCTTTTGATTCCTCCTAACCATGCCACCAAACAAACTCCTTCCATAGAGGTGGTGTATCGTGGCAATATTTGAAGGACTCATTTATCTCCAATTTTCTGACTACATCACAGGGTCCCTTAAAATCCTTGACGATATCTCTACCTTCCAGTCCTCTTCCGGTTCTCCTTCCCGTCACTTCCCTTTTCTGTCCTGTTTCCCAACCGTCCCTTTATTATTTTCCTCTCTCTGCCAATCACTTTCGCCCCGGCCTCCATTCTCTCCCGTATTCTATTGATTTACTCTTGATTTTTCTATGTTGGCGAATTATAGGCTGCTGATTTCTTCAAACTATGCTCCGAAAAAAAAAAAAAAAATCAATAAGGGACCCTGTGATGTAGTCAGGAAATTGGAGGTAAATGAGTCCTTCAAATACTGTCACGATACACCACCTATATGGAAGGAGCTGGTTTCGTGGCATAGTCAGGAGGGATCAGAAGCCACCACAGGGTCCTTTCCACCCTTCTTACTCTTTTCTGTGCGTGCATGTGTATGAGTTTGTGTATGTGTGAGTAATAGAATACCTGTGGCCATGTGTACACGCCTCAGTACAACCACTCACTGTGCAAGCCATTCAGCGAGACCTTGACGTGGCCTTGTTGTGTTGTGCCTCCTGTCCTGAATGATTACACACACCGTCCCCTCATGGTGTGTCCTTCTCCTCTTCCTTTTTTCCTACAGTTCAGTTCCTCTCGCCTTCAAAGAGCCTGTCGAAGCTGCAATCTATCATTTCCGTCACTCTAGTGTCTATGGTGCTCATTCCACCACGTCCAATGGAGTATGGTAATGATGTGTATATTGTAGAAGGTTTCAGCGGCCCTTGTTAACCTATGTTTTCCATATAGAACCTCACGTGTTACTATATTAAACTATTAGAGGTAAGGAAACGTGTTGAGTAGAACAAAAATGGCTTAATTGCTGGGTCTCTATATCTCCAGGGGGTCTCTACTGGCGGTGTCCTTCCATTCAACCTCCCTCATTTCCTCCCTCCCTCTAAATCTGTCTTTCCCTTCATCATCCCTTAATCCCTCCCTCTCTCTCCTTCCCTCCGTCTCCTGCTGTCCTTCCCTCCATTATTCTCCCTTCCCTACCTCTCTTCCTCCCTTCGACCCTGCCTCTCGTGCTGTTCATCCCTTCGTTCCCACTTCCCTACTTCTTTCCCTCTCTCTCTCTCCTTCCCTCCGTCTGCTGCTGTCCTTCCTTTCATTATTCCCTCGTCCCTACCTCTCTTCCTCCCTTCGACCCTGCCTCTCGAGTTGCCACCATGTCCTTCCCGTCTTCCTCCGGCTGCTGTGTCCTTCCAGCCTCACCAAACAGTCACCATGAGTATACAGTAGACCCCCTTTGAGAACCAGGCATGCACAGTCACACACACGGCTGCACATCTCAAACCCAAGTTATAGGCGGATTATATACACGAGGATTATATACCTTATATGTGGATTATATAATTATACATGCGGATTATATACACGCATTGACCTAATACGAGGATTATATATGCGGATTATATACACGTTTTGCACCTTATATGCGGATTATATACACACTATGCACCTTATTATATACACGGATTATATACACGCTTTGCACCTTATCGGAACGTGAAACTTTTATCACTTCTGCTCAGGTTGTCCGTTTAACGTGTGTTTTTAATTATAAGTGAAAGAGACAAGAATAGTAAGACCAATCACACTCAATAGTTCAATAAAGACTAATAAAACCAATAAGACTAAAAGATTAATGCAAAACAAACTTCATGTCCTCTATCCCTGTCCCTCTCTGTCATCAGTAATTTCCGACTACCCCTCCCCCCTCCCCCCCCCTTTCCTCAGACCCCTCTAACACAAAGACCACCCAACTCAACACCCATTTCCTCTGTCCTTATCCTTCAATTTATATCTTGGAGTGAGGTGGTTTTCTCCGTTTAGATTCAGGATTGTCCTTCTGGTCTTCTTTTTAACAGGTTTGGGGACGGATGAAATTAATATGTTTTGGTGTAATACCTGCTTTAGTATGAAAAAAAAAAAAAAAAAAAAAAAAACGTCGATTCACTTTCAACGGGTAATATAACCGGTATGGCCTTAGTTCTATCTTGAGTACATACGTATTACTTTACCTCAAATGCTAAATAACTAATACGTTGTGTAATGATTGGTGTAATCTGTCTTTTCTTTCCTTTATCAGGAGAGTTAAGATATACTGACGCATTTTCTCTTCGTAAAAATATAATAGAACTGTCTCTTATTAGTACTGTTACGTATAAAGTTGGATGTAATGAAAATGTTCTTGACGGCAAGTGCAAGTATACATACACGCATATATAATAACACAGGCACACAGAGACTCCTTTCCCACTAACACATCAGTCACAGGTTGAAAAATGGGAAGTTGCTACACACACACACACACACACACACACACACAGATGAGTTCAAGTGCGTGCCTTCCGCTAACTGTGAGGTTAAGGTGAGCCCCACACGTCAGACGGTATATAGGCGTGAGGAGCCTTACCTCACCTCACCTCACCTCAGACTCAAGTAACCAACAACTCTTCCTGTTTCATCATAGGTCTCGATTACCTGCATACCTAAACACACACACACACACACACAAGGTATACGCACACACACACACACACACACACACACACACACACACACACACACACACACAAAAGATATACGCACACACACACAAACACACACACACACACATACACAATATATATACGCACATACATACATCACACACTCTAATACTTATACAGTAGCAGTACGTAATTTTCAGGTTGTTATCCTTGAAATCCTGCATATTTTATAGTCCTTTTATAGTACTCGCTACGTATCATTATCACTATCTTTCCTTGCATTGATTTAGCTGGTGTTGTGAGGGTGGGAATCTGCATTAGTTTCCAAGCCTAGTCAATGGAAGAAGCATTTTCCTTCTACTTAACCTTCTTCTTCCTCCTTCTACTCCTTTTCCTGCTCCTCTTCTACTCCTTTTCCTGCTCCTCCTTCTCTTCCACCTTCTTCTACTTCTTTTCCTGCTCTCCTCTCTTTCATCCTCCTTCTACTCCTTTTCTGCTCCTCCTTCTCTTCCTCCTCCTTCTACTTCTTTTCCTGCTCCTCCTTCTCTTCCTCCTCCTTCTACTCCTTTTCCTGCTCATCCTTCTCTTCCTCCTCCTTCTACTCCTTTTCCTGCTCCCCCTTCTCTTCCTCCTCCTTCTACTTCTTTTCCTACTCCTCCTTCTCTACCTCATCCTTCTACTCCTTTTCCTGCTCCTCCTTCTCTTCCTTCTCCTCTACTCCTTTTCCTGCTCCTCCTTCTCTTCCTCCTCCTTCTACTCCTTTTCCTGCTCCTCCTTCTCTTCCTCCTCCTTCTATTCCTTTTTCCTGCTCCTCCTTCTCTTCCTCCTCCTTCTACTTCTTTTCCTGCTCCTCCTTCTCTTCCTCCTCCTTCTGCTTCTTTTACTGCTCCTCCTTCTCTTCCTCCTCCTTCTACTCCTTTTCCTGCTCCTCCTTCTCTTCTTCCTCTTCTACTCCTTTTCCTGCTCCTCCTTCTCTTCGATCCTGCCTTCTACTTCTTTTCCTGCTCCTCCTTCTCTTTCCTCCTCCTTCTACTTCTTTTTCTGCTCCTCCTTCTCTTTCCCTCCTCCCTACTTCTTTTCCTGCCCCTCCTTCTCTTTCCCTCCTCCTACTCCTCCCGGAAGCGTCTATTACTCTCAGCACTTTCATTCTAATCACAGATTTCTCCTTCTTTCTCCTTGGACTTGATACCATTATAGCTACTTCTTATTAATACTCTTTTTTTTTTTTATCATGACTCTCATTTCTCGTTACGATAGTTTTCATACACTGAGCACTCATTTATTACTATGGCTATCTTATAATCATATGAATCCTCTGTAAATAATGGGTAGCTAATCTTCCTCTTCCTTCTTTCTTATTACTCACCTCATCTTTCCCACGTCCTTCTAAATATCTTTTACTTGTTCTATCTTCCCCCACTTCTTCTTACTCATTTTATTCCCTTCCTCCTCCTTACCTTATTTCCCAATTTCTTCTCGCTTACTTTTCACTCCCCTTTCTTTATTCCCCTCTTTCCTTCTTACTAAAACTGTTTACTCCTTCCTCCCTGACCACCTTCTCTCCACTCCTACTTTTCCTTCTACACCCTCATTCTCTTTCTTACATTCCTGTTCGTTTTCCTTATTATCTTCTATATTTTTTCCTTGTGGATACAGTTTCGTCTTCTCAATAACTTATCCACCTCGTTTTCTTTTCTCCTTTCCTCCCATCCTTCTTATACCTCATTTCTTCCTTCTTCGTCGATGTTCATCCTCCTACTCCTACTACTACTACTACTACTACTTCCTACTCCTCCCACTTTCCCCGCCGTCGCTACACTCTCTCCTCTCCAAAACAACAACAATACAACAACACAACAACAACACTTTCGTCAAACTAGAACTGGCAATTGGTGAGGCGAATTGTGGATGGCGGTGGCGACGTCTACCACAACATGTCTGTCTGTTTGTATATATAAGATAAACAACATATGAGAGAGAGAGAGAGAGAGAGAGAGAGAGAGAGAGAGAGAGAGAGAGAGAGAGAGAGAGAGAGAGAGAGAGAGAGAGAGAGAGAGAGGAGAGAGAGAGAGAGAGAGAGAGAGAGAGAGAGAGAGAGAGAGAGAGAGAGAGAGAGAGAGAGGAGAGAGAGAGAGAGAGAGAGAGAGAGAGAGAGAGAGCCTTTACTTACTTATTTACCTACTTACTTATTTACTTACTTACTTACTTACTTACTTACTTACCTCTTTGTTCTCATGCTACTCCTTCAAATTCCTGCATGCTCCTGTAAGTAGTAGATCTTGCATTTTTTTTATCATCTTGTATGTGAGCTAGGTCTTGCGCTGAATTTATATCTTGTAAATTGCAGAACTCATATGCGTCGCTGCTACCCTGTGAAAAAAAAAAAAAATAAAAAAAAATAAAAATAATAATATAATAATAATAATAATAATAATAATAATAAAAAAAAATCCTGGTTAAGAGATTAGTGTTAAAATCTTGTATTAAAATCTTGTGTATGTCAGTCCTTACGTGTGCATGTTGTTGCTCTCCTACGTCTTTATTATTCTCCAAGGTTTAAAAGATTAATATTGAGACTTCATATTTAGAGTGAGGTGGGGAAAAAAACAAGATGAATTGAGGAGAGGAAGATTAATAGATGGATGAGAAGAAAAGAAGGAATGAGGTGAGGGAAAGAGAGGAGGGAATGAAAAGTTGATGTGGGGTTGGTCAATTAATTAAGAGGGAAATTTTGTGTTGGTAAATCTGGAGCAACTGAATCCTCCAAACTACTCCAAGCAACAGAACACCATTAATTTTGTTCATCTGGTCATGTTTCCGCCATGGCATACTTTGGAGGAATGTAACAAAAGTGAATTACCCCTTAAAATTAAGAGGCGTGTGTGTTCTGTATTAATAATTTATTTTTCTTGGGTTAGTTGAAGGCTACCGATACACTGTTAACAAAGAGTCACCCTCATACGGTATTGTGTTGTTTTGGTCGGTAAATCTGGAGCAAAGTTGCCATTCCAGGCAACAGGATACCATTATTTTACTTCATCTGCATGGGTCTGTTTCTTGCATACTTTGGAGGAATCATGGTGCTCCAGTCTATCAAAGTATACCATATCCTTAACCATGCAGGCTGTCAGGTTTATGTATATTTTAATTCGGCTCCTAAGATGATGATGATGATGAGGAGGAAAAGGGTGTGGGGTGTTGGGTCAGGGGAGGGTGCTGCAGGAAGTGAGTCAAACACGAGGCGTGCATGAGTCAAATTGCTTCAGGTCTCAAAACACATTCGTTACCACTAAACTCTTAACTCTTGCAATCACGGAAATAGGTCTCGATACACACAGAGAGGTGACGCAATCAAATATCAAGACATTCTTTTTATGGTCCTATATTTTATTCTTGTGTTGATAATTTGGAGAGCAACTCACAATATGGTATTCACTGCTGACTGTTAACTTATTCATGGGATACCAGTTGTGTGTTTTTAATTATTTATTAGCGTCTTATTATGGACGCCGCATCGTCCTCTGATATCATAGTGCATGGGTTTAGGTTGCCATGAGGACAATGATTCTGAACGTGGTACTATTTGTTCATTATCAAAGAAATAGAGCACACACACACACACACACACACACACACACACACACACACACACACACACACACACACACACACATAAGAATGACTTTAGTCCCGCCTGCGTAGTATAAGGGGATATATTCAGTTGTCATCATGTGAGGGTGCGTATATCCAAATGGGGTAACGGTGCCAAATAAAAAGAGGTAAAACGATGGATGAACAATATTAAGCTATTTCAGACATAATCTTAACAGTACATCCATGAACTTGGCTCCATACCTCCCCCCCACTTTTAGATGCTATATAATTGGTTGCATTAAAGTCATTCTCACAACTCACCATCACTCACTGTTACATCACCACTAAACTCGTGTATAGTGCTCGTATGGGATGGGAGGAGTGATGGATGGATGGATGGTGTGCTGCCGAATGATCATAACACATGTAGTCTCCTCCAAACACATGTAGTCTCCTCCAAACACATGTAGTCTCCTCCAAACACATGTAGTCTCCTCCAAACACATGTAGTCTCCTCCAAACACATGTAGTCTCCTCCAAACACATGTAGTCTCCTCCAAACACATGTAGTCTCCTTCAAACAACAACAACTACTACAACAACAACAACAGCAACACATGGCGTGGCTGTATCCATCCTCTCTCTGGTGGTCCGTCCTTTGAGTTCTCGCATTCCAGACGTGACAGAGGTGTGAGTCATGGGAAAGCAAAGTGTCAGTAGACCCCCAAACCAAACCAAACCAAAGCAAACCAAGCCCAACTCGCGGTCACCTTCACCATTTGGGGAACCACTTGAGCATCTTGGAAAACACACACACACACACACAAAACACACACACACACACACACACACACACACACACACACACAATACAAACACACACACACACACACATACACACACATATACACACACACACAAAACACACACATACACACACTCACACATACACACACACATACACACGAACACACACACACACACACACACACACACATACACAATTTGAATAGAATCCCTTATTGACGTCATGGCTACTGTTTCTTCCATTCAGACATTCCCACAGCGACGAAATCTCCTCAATAAAGGCTGCTCCTCAAGTCCTGTACCCATTCAGTGACAGGAAAGGCAGCTGACAGGATTGGGAATGATGTATAATTTAGTGTGTGAACAAAAGTGGGTGGAGACGTTTTAGTGGCAGGTGGGTACTTCATTTCTTTCCTTCCTTTCTTCCTTTCCTTTCTTTCTGTCTTTCGTTTTATCTTCGTTCCTTTCCTTTCTTCCTATCTTTCATTTTATCTTTATTCTTTCCTTTCTCTCTTTGTTCTATATTTTTTTTTCCTGTCTTCGTGTTATTTTCTTTTTTCCTTCTTGTCTTTCGTTTTATCTTTCTTCTTTCCTTCCTTTCTCTCTTTGTTCTATTTTCTTTTTTTCTTTCCTTCTGGTCTTCTATCTTTCTTTCTTTCTTTCTGCTTTCGATCTAACTTTCCTTCTTCCTTCTTATTTTCCTTCCATCTTTTTTTCTTCCTTCCTTCCTGTCTTCGTTTTGTCTTACTCCCTCCCTCCCTCCCTCTTTTCCTTCCTTCGTTCCTTCCTGTTTTCGCTCTATCTTGCTTCATTATTCGCGTAATTGATCACACACACACACACACACACACACACACACACACACACACACACACCTGTTCCTACCCACTATTAGAATCAATCACCATTACTGCCATCATCACCACTCTTCTTAAACACCATCATCATCACCACCATTATTACTACCCATCCTCATCACCACCACCATCATCACCACCACCACCACCTCCACCTATCCTCACCTACCATCATCACCACTACTATCATCACCACACTCACCACCACACCTACCACCACCACCACAACAACATCATCACCACATATATTACTACCACCACCACTACCACCACAACACCTACCACCACTACTATCATCACCACTCACCACCACACCTACCACCACCACCACCACAACAACATCATCACCACATATATTACCACCACCACCACCACCAAAAAACCTACCACCACTAACATCATCACCACATATATTACCACCACCACCACCACCACTCACCACCACTACCACTCACCACCACCACCACCAGTAACATGACATCACAAGGCCATTACGTCCAGGGTATGCATAATAAGTCCGCCGATGAGATAAGATGAAACTGAACCATTCCACCATAACCATACCATAATAATTAACATATCGATCTGCCTGGGGTTCGTCACAGCGGTCACCTGGAGATCTTGACAGTTTTATTCTTTTCTTTTTTTTCCTTCTTCTAGTTCTTCTTCTCCCTTTTTTTCCGTCTTTTCTTCTTCTTCTTTTTTTTCTTCTTCTTCTTCTTCTTCTTCTTCTTCTTCTTCTTCTTCTTCTTCTTCTTCTTCTTCTTCTTCTTCTTCTTCTTCTTCTTCTTCTTCTTCTTCTTCTTCTTCTTCTTCTTCTTCTTCTTCTTCTTCTTTCTTCTTCTTCTTCTTCTTCTTCTTCTTCTTCTTCTTCTTCTTCTTCTTCTTCTTCTTCTTCTTCTTCTTCTTCTTCTTCTTCTTCTTCTTCTTCTTGTCCCACTCCCCCGTTCTATATAGTTAGTATACTCGAACGATAATTCTCTCACTCTTTGTTCGCTTATCATATTTATTATTCTATTTATTCATTATTCATTTCATATCTTTATTTTATTTTATTTATTTTTTGATATCTATTAATTAAAAATGGGGCAACTACCTGCTATATCTTCAGAATGGTAACGCTGTAAAAAAAAAATATATATATTGTGTTTCCAGGTATGTTTATTAGTCTTAATTTGATACAGTGTCAGTGGCCCGTATTGCTGCAGTAAACATTCCACCACCACCACTGCACATTTCTTAATTAATTAATACATCAGTAGCTGTGTGTTGCTGGAGGAGGTATGTAGGTACACTCGCAATCCAAAATATGTATCCAGGCTTGCTTCGAATAGCCTGATCGAATATTATTAAGCGAGTTCAAGCAAATATGTAACAGGATAAGCGTTGTAATTGGTTCACTAGTATGTCAAATGATTCAAAATTTCAACAAGACTGGGATACAAATTTTGGATTGCGAGTGTACAAAAAGTATGATCGGGACTGTAGTTTTAAGTGGGCTGGTCAAAGGTCGCAAAACTTCCCATTCTAGGCGGTGCGGTTGTTGTAATGAGGGAATGGAAGAGAGATATGCACAGTAGGGGAAGGGAGGGAGGGAGGGATGAAATGGGGAGGTAAGAGTGTGTGTGTGTGTGTGTGTGTGTGTGTGTGTGTGTGTGTGTGTGTGTGTGTGAGGGGGGGTGGTGGATGTTGTGGTGGTGAGGAGGGGGAGAGAGAGGGAATGAAGAGGGGAGATAATGCACAGTACAGGGAGGGAGAGATGAAAATGGAGGCGAAGGGAAATGAGAGTGAGGAGGGGAAGAGGAAAAGGGAATGGAGGAGAGTTGGGGTGCGGAGGAGAGGTGAGTAAGGGCAAGGGAGAGGTGAGTAAGGGCGAGGGAGAGGTGCGTAAGGGCGAGGGAGAGGTGGGTAAGGGAATGAGAGGTGGGACAAAGGAATAAAGAAAGGGAGAGATGAAAGGAATGTTGAGGAGGTTGAATACGAAAAATGGAGCGGTAAGAAAATGATGGAAATGCGTAATGGGTGTAGGAGGAGGAGGAGGGGGAGATGTAGGAAAAAGAGGAGGGACGTGTTGTGGTTTATTTTTACAACTGTGAGATAGATGGCAAATCTTGGGTCAGGAATGTGTTTATCTGGAGGGAATCCACTATTCTGTTCTCTCTGCATTTTTTTTTTTTTTTTTACCTGTACCGTATTCTAAAGACCACCAGTTCTGTCACCACTATACTGTCTTCTTTATATTTTTGAACCTGTACCCTATTCTAAAGATCACAAGTTCTGTCACCACCAATCTGTCCTTTATGCATTTTTTTTACCTGTATCCTTCTCTAAAGATCACTAGTTATAGTCTGATCTTCTCTAGCTGGAGGTAAAGTTCCACGTATTCGATAATATAAAGACTAGACATGATTGGTCATGGCCCGTCAAAGCTATAGAATGTAGAGGTTTAGGGGAGAATTGCTTTTTGGTTAATGGAGGGCTACTGATTCCTTCAACTATGTCAGGAAACAGACGAGCTCAGTGCTATGGTTAAGTATGAATCCTATCATAGCTTGGAGGAATCAATAGCCCTCCAATTCACCAAAAGAAATTCTACCCTTAATTAACAGTGAGCTGCACAGTAAGACAAAAAACACACCCATACACAATAAGCAATAAACGACTTAATGCAGTTCTTCAGTATTTTATCTACCACTCCATTTTTTCCTATATCTGTGGCTGTAATATTAGTGTTTGTATGCAGTGTGTGTTGGAGTATGAACACATCATTATATTTTTACTACGGTACCTCAAAATATGAATTGATACCTAATGAGAGTTCTACATTCCTGGTTCAAAATTCAATCTTGTCTACTATTTGGATGAACAGCATGTGTGTGGGAAAATGAAATATGTGTGTGTGTGTGTGTGTGTGTGTGTGTGTGTTGTTGGTCTCGCGGTCATGTCCCTCCCTCCCTGTACGCCTGTATGCACATGTGTGGTGGTTGACAAGAGCACAATATGGGTCCCTTGCTACCTGTCTGCCTGCATCCCTGTTTCAGTGTGTCTCTCTTTCTATTTCCAACTTTGCCTCTCCTGCTGCTTCTCCTACCTGCCTACCTACCTACTTCCCTACCTGCTTTTCTGTCTGCTTGTCTGCTTCCATGACCTTTGTGTTTATTTCTCTTGCTCCCAACCTGCCTCCTTGCTCATAATGCTAGCCCTCTCTGCTTTTCTGTCTCCTTGCCTGTCTCCTCTTTCATTTTCTGCTTCCCTACCTGTTCCCTGACTTTCCTTCCTATCATTCTGCCTGCTTTCCTGCCTACCTGCGTCCTTATCTGCTTTACCTGTCTGTCTGTCTGTCTGTCTGTTTGCCTGCCTGCCTGCCTGCCTACTTACCTACCTGCCTCCTGCCTGCCTGCCTACCTGTCTGCATGTGTTTATTTCATTGTTTGTATCTCTACCTGCCTTCTTTCACATTAAATTTTTTTCCTTGAGTACCACCTATCTTCTTTCCTACCTGCAACTTCTGCCTGTCTAAACACCAACTTAATTCTTACATCACTACTTTGGTGTTCTGTGCCATGCCCTGTGTGCACCTAACTGAATGCCATTTACCCTGTCTGTCTATCTGCCTACCTGTCTTCCTGCTTGCCTCCCTGCCTCCTTGCCTACCTATAAGTCTTCCTGCCTGACAGTCTCTCTGCTTGCTTTCCCGCCTACTTGTCTCCAACTTTACTTTGCGGTTATTATACTTCACTGTCTTCCTATTTACATACTCGTCTCTCTTCTGTACATTTAGGCCTGTACTGTACCTCTTCTTAATTAGTTTCCATCCATCTCTGCCACCAGTAACGAACGCAGAATAAAAGAGGGATAGGAGGAAAAAAAAGACAAGTAATGAAACTGGAAACTAGGATGTGTGTAGGATGGTGTGAGGGAGTACACAGCAGCCATTGTGTAAAGGACCAGTGGGAAAGATGGGAACATGATGAGAACTTTTCATACCACTAGCTGCGGTGGTGTATAGAGATGGTGATCAGATTACACAGCACGAGAGAGAAAGGTAGATAGATAGATAGGTAGATAGATAGATAGATAGAGAGAGAGAGAGAGAGAGAGAGAGAGAGAGAGAGAGAGAGAGAGAGAGAGAGAGAGAGAGAGAGAGAGGAGAGAGAGAGAGAGAGAGAGGAGAGAGAGAGAGAGAGAGAGAGAGAGAGAGAGAGAGAGAGAGAGGTATATATATACATATATATATATATATATATATATATATATATATATATATATATATTGATGAGTACCAAGACAAACCTAACCATATATATATATATATATATATATATATATATATATATATATATATATATATATATATATATATATATATATATATATAGAGAGAGAGAGAGAGAGAGAGAGAGAGAGAGAGAGAGAGAGAGAGAGAGAGAGAGAAGAGAATAACTATGTGAACTGACTAATAACCAGAGAAAATGATAGTTACTGCATTTAGTTAGCAAAGTTTGGCAAGTAGTGAGGTAGGCAGACAGGCAGCGACACAAGCAGGCAGACTGAAAGCTAGATAAGTGGGAGGCTGGGTTGGTGGGTGGGTTGGTGGGGAGGGAGGGGGGAAGGGGACTAGAGGTGGCCCCGGTAATATCTTCCTCGCAAAAACCAGTGACCACTCCACCTAAAATTGGCAGGTAGGTGACCACAGGGCAGCGGGGGGTCGGGAAGGAAGGAGGAGGGGAGGGACGGGCGGATGTGTTGTGTGTTGTGTGGGGGGGGGAGGGGAGACAAGGGGTGGTGGGGGTGGGAGAGGGGATACAAGGGGTGGGGAGGGGAGACAAGGGATGGGGAAGGTGAACGATAGGGAGGGATGTGTTGTGTGTTGTATGGAGAGTAGGAGGGAGAGGACGAGGCTTAAAATAGTCCCTCTTGACCACCACCGTCCCCTGTAACCTCACCCTGCAGCATCCTCTCACTCTACTCTCACCCCCCTACCCCACATTACCCCACCCTACCCCACCCTACCCTTAGATACCACACATGCAGTTCTCTTCTCCATGACATTTTTCTCTTTTTTTTTTGTGTGTGTGTCTCATTCGGTAATCATACAAGCAATATCTCCTGTGGTTACATTGGAGGACTAATGATTCCTCCAACCTATGCTGTAAAACTAATTCTTTACTCATACACTGAGGTAAATCTGTTTCCTGACACAGTTTGGAGAAATCAGCATCTCTCTAGACTGAGGGACCAGGAATACGGGCCTTAATCTCCCAAACACGTCCTTCTTGTTTAGTGTTGTTTTCTTTAGGATAATTTTATACCTTAGAGTGACCATTCCCGCCCCTCACCTTGACCTTCCCATCCCTCCCCACCCTCCCTCCGTGCCCTTCCTTATATTTCCTTAATTTCTCCTGCTTCCTTGGCCCTATCTCGTCTTTTTTGTCGTTCCCCAATCTTAATTTTCATTTTTCTATCTTCCTGGATATTTAAAAACACCTTCCCTGTCCTTCTCTGTCCTTCCTTGTACTCCCCAGCTTCCCCTGTCCTTCCTCTTCCTTCCCTGTCCTACTCCTGCCTCTACTGTCTTATCCCTGCCTTCCCTGTCCTTCTTAGCCTTCTCTGTTTTTTCTCTGCCTTCCTTGTCTTTCCACTGCCTTCCTTGTCCATCCCCTGCCTTCCCTGTCCTTCCCTAGCCCTCTCTGTCCTTCCCTAGCCCTCTCTGTCCTTCCCCAGCCCTCTCTGTCCTTCCCCAGCCCTCTCTGTCCTTCCCTAGCCCTCTCTGTCCTTCCCATGCCCTCTCTGTCCTTCCCCTGCCTTCCATGTCCTTCCCCTGCCCTCTCTGTCCTTCCCCTGCCCTTCCCTGTCATTCTCCCGTCTCTACCGTCCTTTCCATGCCCTCTCTGTCCTTCCCCAGCCCTCTCTGTCCTTCCCCTGCCCTTCCATGTCCTTCTCCCGTCTCTACCGTCCTTCTGCCTTCCCCATCCTTATCCTAAATCCCCTCTCTCAGTCTCCTCCAGCACCCTCCCCAGTCCCCTCTCTCCTCTCCTCCTCCCCTCCTCCCCTTCTAGATGTGGTCAGTCTTCAAAGCACAATTAAGTTTTTAGCTCGAGTGACGTCATCAGCTTGAGATTTATGGGTGTGGTGGAGGGGTGGTGTGGTGTGGTGTAGGGAATTTTCTGGGTATGGTGTAGTGTGGGTGTGGTGCTGTGGAGGTGTGATGCAGGTGTGGCGTGGGAGGATGGTCTAAGGTGTGGTGTGGTAAAGGTGTGGGGGTGAGAGGGGGATGTTCTGGGTGTGGCGTGGGGGGGATGGTCAAGGGTGTGGTGTGGTGGGGTAGAAGTGTGGTGATGGGGGGGTTTGTGGGTGTGGCGTATGGGGGATGGTCCAGGGTGTGGTGGGGTGTGATGAAGATGTGACGTAGGGGGGATGGTCGAGGGTGTGGTGTGGTTGGGTGTAGTGTGATGAAGGTGTGGTGGTAGGGGGGATTGTCCAGGGTGTGGTGGTGTGGTATGGTGGTGTGTGGTGTGGTAGAGGTGTGGTGGTAGGGGGGATGGTCCAGGGTGTGGTGTGGTGTGGTGTGGTATGGTGGGGTGTAGTGTGATGAAGGTGTGGTGGTAGGGGGGATGGTCCAGGGTGTGGTGTGGTGTGGTGTGGTATGGTGGGGTGTGGTGTGGTAGAGGTGTGGTGGTAGGGGGGATGGTCCAGAGTATGGTGGGGTGTGGTGTGGTAGAGGTGTGGTGGTAGGGGGGATGGTCCAGGGTGTGGTGGTGTGAGGTGTTGTGGTAGGAGAGGTGAGACGACCTTGTATCTCTAGACCCTATTTTTAGGGTGTCACTTGTCCTTGTTTTTTTCACTACCCTATGCTTGCTGCTCCTTCCTCTCCTTCTCCACCACCACCTCCCCCTTCTCCTCTTCCTTCTCCACCTCCTCCTCCCCCTTCTCCTCTTCCTTCTCCACCTCCTCCTCCTCCTCCTCCTCCTCCTCTTCCTCCTCCTTCTCTTCTTATTATTTCTCCTTTTTCTCGTCTATTAGCATATTTCTTATTCTTCCTCATTCTGCTTTCAAACTTTTACATCATATTCATGTTCTTCTCCTCTTCTTTCCTCTCATTCTCCTACTCTTTTTGTTTTCGTTCTCCTTTTTCTCTTCCGTCTTTACTATCTTATTATACTTACATCACCCTTAAGCTATTCAATTTTACATACCCCTCCACCTCCACGTAACCCCTTGTCAATATCTAAGTAGAATCCCTTTACTGATCCGTATTCAATTTCCTGTCACGTGTATCTAAGAACTTACTGTCATCATCCGTCCTGGCTGTTGCATCCCTCTTTCTGATTCACTGATATGTGTAGCCTTGGCCTTGTACACACCTCTATAACAAAACACCAAAGAAAGAATTCCGGTGGTATTATTTCTGGTGATCCTGGAGGCCAAAGGATGAGTGCAGTTGTCTCCAAAAGTATTATCCCACCCCCAAACAATTAAGAGGTCATAATTATAAACGTGACGGTGTGTGCACATACATTCACTTACTTATACACACAGAAAGAAAACTCACTCATGGCATTTTCCTCGGATGTAGCACACTCTGATAGATAGAGTTAGCGATGGGCAAGAGGGATAGAATTTTTGCTCTCCGCTGTTCATCTTGGCTAATCCAGGGACTCAGGAAATTGTCACTGACGGCCTCACGCACCATCAAAGACCATAGTGTTGTGAGGTTACCTTATGGATAAATGTTGATAGTTACATTACCATTGGCACATTAATGTGTCCTTGTATCTAATTAGCATAAACGCTTATTAACTCTAGGACGGCTGAGGTTTTCGTGTGATATTTTAGGTGGCTTTATGTTCGTTCAGCAAAATTATCTTTACCGTAAACAGGTATTAAAGGTTAATTTATATTATTCTTTTGTTCGGACACTGGACATAAGCTTCATGCATGTTACCGAGGGCCAGGTCTTTACCAATTCATGCAAGCGTTACGAATTTCATTGTAACTGATTATATATATTTGTTCCCGTTTTGGATTTTTGAGTGGCTCCTCCGATAAGAAAATAATCTAACTACAGCACAAAATAAACCCAAATTGAGGTCTTGGTTTTCGGTCTACGTTTTTTGTCTCCGTCTAATTTCCATATTCATCTCTGTCTCCTTGCATCGTGTGTGTGATTTCTCGTGTTGTGTCGCCATCATCACATGTTTATCCATCCATTATTATCCCGCCGCCTCGTATGTACGTGTCCTTCACTGCCCCCTTCCCCATCCGCTCACACCTTTTTGCGTTGCCTTACCACTCCTCTGCATTCACTTCTCTCCCCTTATTCTTTCCCCCTTTCAACTTGGCCTTCTCTACCCCCTCCCCCCTCCTTGCCTCCTCCTCCTTCTCTTATTCCCTTCTCTCCACTCGTTCTCACTTTACTTCCTTCTTCTTGTTCTTCCCTTCTCATCTCCTCATCTCCATATATACCCTTCATTCTATTCCTTACTTTTTAATTTCTACATCCTTAAATTCTCGCATTTTTGCTTCTACAGTTTGTTAATAACATCGCAGGACCCTCATTCATATTTATCCTACATAAAATCTTGAAGGGGTAGTCTCTTGGTCACAACTAAGAGGTTTATTCAATCCTAAAACCAATGCTGGAAAACAGATCACCCATCCCTACACTTAAGTAATTATTTTAATGGTATTCAGTAAACTGGAGTAATCAGTGACCCCTTAGGTAGTGTGACGGAGAGGGATTTCTATCTCGTCCAAGCAACACTCCCGAGACCAAATATTAGCACAGTATGTTTGTGTGTACCCTTGTTTTTCTCTGTAGTTAAAACTTCAAACAGGAATTAATCTCATACATTGCCTGACCTAGTGTTGAACCCCCGACACACGGAAGCACCACAAGCCAGGGTCACACACACACACACACACACACACACACACACACACACACACACACACACACACACACACACACACACACACACACACACACATACAGTACACAGACTCGTTCAAGCCTTGGGGGTCGGAACAGTGGCTTAATTAACCCCTTCCCTATCCACCTGTTACACACACACACACACACACACACACACACACACACACACACACACACACACACACATGTAAACACACCCTGAAGGTCAGAAACAGAGTGGCCTAATTAAGACCTGCCTTTCCACCTACACACACACACGCACACAGACATGCTCAATAACACACAGTCACGAACACACTTTATCACATTGTCCAACTCAGTAATTTACAACAGACACATGCATAATTATCGAAAGTACACTAAGCCTTATGAAGCACTGCACTAAGGCTGTGTCTGATACTAATCTCCCATAACATCTTCTCCCACCCTGCCTGCCTGATTAAGTGTTTTTGCAGGACTGGGGAAGAAGTTGTGAGTGCTATTCCGGTTTGTAGGTAGCCATTAATAAAAGCATCACTTGCATGGAGTGTGGGATATATTGTACTTGAGAGAACTGTACTATTGTAGATCTTGATGTAATTTCTCTCATCCCTCTGTCTGTAGTTGGATATGGGGGAGGGATAGAAATTTTATACATATATGCATTCTGCGTGTGTAAAGAGTCAAATAAATCATGCGGTCTAGTAACGTTACAGGAAGGTGTTACTCCTTTTAGAATGGATTTGAGTGCAGTCCAGTCGAACGGAAGGTGATACCATTGTACCAACCAGATGCCCTGGATAGGTAGGTGCTAATTTGTCAAGTCATGCCCTGTTTGTGTAGGTGTGTGTGTGTGTGTGTGTGTGTGTGTGTGTGTGTGTGTGTGTGTGTGTGTGTGTGTGTGTGTATGTGTGTGTGTGTGTGTGTGTGTGTGTGTGTGTTGTGTGTGTGTGTGTGTGTGTGTGTGTGTGTGTGTGTGTTTAGGTTAGTGAGTGCTGGAGTTTGTACACTGTCCAGTTGATGACTTAGACCTTGATTTTGGCGTGAAAACCGTATCAGTAATAAAACACAAGAACATAGAAGTTACCGTCCGTATGTTAGAAAGATAATTAATCCATTAACTTTATCAACAAATCGACAACACAATATATTTTAGACATATTGGAGTTGTAAAAAGATACTAGTTGGACGAGAAACGACACTTACACCAAGGATAACGTCTTCATGAAAAAACCACTCTGGAAAAATAAAGATTAAAAAAGTATGAGGGGCGACTTGCTTTTGACAACATTAAAAGTTTTGAAGGTATGTAGTACGTGCGTGATTCATTTTTCATTAATAACTGGTGCAAACTTGAGCTATTTACGGACACCTATGCTCTCAAGAAATTCCTTTATGGTCGTAAACCGGGAGAAACTCGGTACATTTATTGTTTGTGCAAGTTCGTGCTGCATGCCTTCAATTCCCTGCATGGGTCTTATGGTGAAAACGATTCGGTACATTTAATGGCTTAGTAAAGGTTATGTAGTTTTTGCAAATCGTGCCACTATTTCGTACAAGTCCACCTAAACATACTTCCGTCTTTGAATCTCTGGGTTTATTACTGCCAAGAAGGGGAGGAGCTAGATCCACAACACAAGGAATCTCACACCACTATCAGACTGGAAAGGAATGAAGCGTACAGGATTGGAGTGGAATGAAGGGGGAGACAAAAGAAGAGGAGACAGAAGTAGGGGAGAGGAAAGGAAAGGGGACGAGAGGAGGGGAGTGTAAAGATGGGGGGGGGGGAAGAAAAAGAGAGGGGACGAGAGGAGGGGAGAAGAAAAAGAGAGGGGACGAGAGGAGGGGAAAGGAAAAAGAAGAGTTGAGGAAGGAAGAGAAAAGGGGAATAGAAGAGACGAGAGGAGAGGAAATAAGAGAAGATAGGACGCGACTAGAGGAGGGAAAAAGAAAGAAAAAAATGAGTCGAGAAGAGAGAAAACAGTTAAGGAGAACAGAGGGGGAGAGGAGCAGAGAGGAGAGAAAAAAGGAGAGTGGAGAATACAAAACTTAACACAAATCTAAGAGTACAGTTGTGATATGATATTCTGGCTGACACCTAACCTGAAAAACAAGACTAAATTAATTGAGAGAGAATCCTACTAGTGATGAAATTCAGGTTTGCTGTACAATGACTGTCAGTAATGGACAGTCTTTAAATTGGAGGCGATATTTTAATCCATTCCATTACTACATTTCAACAACAGATTTCTTCAATATTTGTTTTTATGCAGTATAGTAGAATCTTTGGCTTCGGGTATCAGCAGGCAACACCACTTTGCACCATCTCAAACCTTAACATTGGAGGCAGTGAAGTGTCTAAAATGAAATAGTGGTCGAGATGATAAATGTGTACCGATAATTGTAATCCTATTGATATCTATAATGAGAAACCTTCATCGACGTGATATAGTGGCCAGATCACTGTATTCATAATGACAAATATGGTGATAATTTAATCGCAATGACAGGTAATTGTAATGGGTTCCAGGTATAATGGGCTGTTGCTGCTGCTGCTGTTGTTAGCCTTGCATGGAGTGAGTTGGACAGCTACATAGCCTTGTGGTGCAGTGGAAGATGTGCTATACAGGTGGGATGGTCGACTCTGGACAATCCCTAGCTAATGTCTGCCTCTCTATAACGATGGTAAATGTTTACAATCTGATATCAACAAGACTATCCGTGATTGGTTAAAGATCGTCGTCTCATCAGCCAATCAGAATCGGGATTATGATAATGATAGCGATTCTTTTCATCAGTAAAAGAAAAATTCTGTAAGTATTTAGATTGACAGACTGACATGTAGATAGATAGATAAATATATGGATAATTACAAAGGCAAATAGGGATAGGAGAGGATTATAAAGAAGGATGTGAGGGAGAGGGAGAGGGAGAGGGAGAGGGAGAGGGAGAGTAGAGTGAGTAGAATGATTAATGGGAGAGTAGTGGACTGTTGAATAGAACCATCCATCCAGAGCGGGACAGGACAGGGTTGGCGAAGTGAACAAGGACACACCTCACTCACAAAGGGGTCGTCTGGTGGCTGTAATAGAGAACTAGCGGATCCTCCAAACTATGCTACAAAACATTCAGCTGCTCATATATTAAAGTACTCTGTTTCATGGCATAGTCTGGAGGCATCAGTAGCCCTTCAATATGACCACAAAATACTACCGCCTGTTTCTAACGAGTAACCCAAGCACACATTCTCCTCCCTCACCTACTGATGTATCTAAGACTTCCTCCTTCCTCTTGTTTACTTAGTAGATTTATAGGACACCTTGACGCTTTATAAATCTGAAACAGAGCCAGGCAATATTGAGGCTGCGGGCTGAGGGACGGAGGGGAAAAAGGAAAATGATGTTTGTGTGATGGACTCTTAACTAACTAGTGGTACTGACTGGTGCTACAAAAACCAGATCAGACCTCTCTCCCTTCGTCACGTCCTTGTTGATGAACACTTGAGCTTGGGAGAACAGATCGGCCTGAGGGAGGAATCTTTCTGCGCATTATTGTCTATACTCCTTTTTTAAGTCTAGTTAGATGGTTTCCTAAATAGATGATTCCTAGTGATATCTATTTCCAAGGTAGAAGATTTGAGTTAGACAATTTTAACGTATATTCCAATTTATTGCCTTCTCCAATAAAGTTCGGGGGGCTCTGCTTTCTTTTTTGTTTGTCTATCTGAATATAATATATTTTAAAAAGTTATGATCCGATTTTTACAAAATATAGTGGGCATTATCGACAATATGTGCCAAACAAATTATATTATTTAGAAAGTGATTGATAGAACGCAGGCGGAGGTATGAGGATAAACGGTTCCCATAGTTGTTATTGATATTATTGTTAAGAATGATGGTAAAATATATGTGACTGTGTCCGTAGAATTTTACGAGCTTTGAGTGGTTGGGAATATTTTGGTGGAGGTTGCGGTCTCCGAGGCCCCTTTAGTCTCTCATTAACATAACTTAGCACTAAGAATTACCATAAGTTTAGTCTTGTAAAAAAAGGCAATATTCCATGCTCAGTAACAGATGATATACATTGCCTCAGTAGATGTTCCAGTTGACCTCAGAGCTCTGGTTCACAGTGGAGGCAATGCGTAGAGAAAACGATGTCGTCACATGTACTTGTCGCACACGCAGGCGACCAGTGTGGGAATGTTCCCGTTAGAACTGGCCGAAACAGGGTAGAGAAACTCAGCAGATATTCGTAACGGGAAGGTGCAGGCAACACTTCTCTTGGTTTTTAATGGGTGCAGGGTTAGAGTAGCGGTATGTACTCTCACCCATCACACAGCACCTGGTTAATATGAGCTCAAAGTTCATCATTTCACATAAGCCAGGTGGGGATATACAGCTCTCTCCTGTAAAAATAACCTAAACAGCCTAACTCTGGGTTGAATCAGTTTTTATTCTCTTGGTTTTAAACAAGCGGCTTTTTCTATGAACTACAGAATCATTTGACGTTAGCCCAAGTATAAGAGAGAGAAAAAAAATACATATATAGATAGAAAATAGTTTGATGGTGTCCAGTAAAAATACACATGGTTTTCCACGTACTTTAATATATAATTTTCCTGCCATTTTACAGCGTCTGTGTTCTGGTCGATGTAACGGTATTACCATCATTATATCCACTCCTATTGTTACTCACAGTACTCACGTCACTTCTCTTCCTATAATAGTGAAACCAGAAGGATTTACATACGGTAGATATTGCTAAATCTCAAAGGTATGATGTGATGTGGTTTGGTGTGGTGTGGTGTGGCGCAGGACAGCTTAGTAAGGTGTGGTCGGATATTACACAGCCAGGCATGACGTGGCTTTGACGTCACACGTGTAAGAGGAAAAAGAGTGATAATTTTACGAACCAGAAGTCTAACGTACACACACTCTCTTTATCGATCAACTTATTTGCTGTTTATATTATCATCTGTATCATCCATATCTCCCTCTCCCACTTTATCACCCAACAGACACGTGAGCTCATTCCAATATTGGATGGTAGTGAATTGGCCCAAAGAATCGGGTTTGAATCGGACTCCCAGAATAAGGATAAAAACAGTTTCCTAGTCTAGTCCCCAAACTGACTGGCCTCCGTAAACATCACTTTGGGTGTAGGTACAGTGGTCCAGAGTAGTATCCTTACTGAGGGTGGTAGTTAGGAAAATGAATAATGCGGTGTTTATTGATTTGGTCTAGAATCTCGGTATCGGCAGTGTTTCGGATGCCATCGCCAGTGTGTCAGAATGTTTAACACGGAGAACAATAGTAAGAACACAATGTTTTGGCCACTGCAGTGTACGATACAATTGGCCGAAAGGGTTGTACGACTGTCAGTATCGCGATTTTATGAGGGAATTGTGGTTGGAGCTTTCGATACCTTTGAGTGAGTTCATATGTTACGTTCTTTTGTTCTTACATCTATGTAGTAGTATTTAAGTAGACAGTGATGGTCTATAGTATGTGAACAAATATCATTCACCAATCATTTCCAAATCCCTCACAAAAAAATGAAAAACCTTAAAATATGGAAATATCAATGTTGGGTGCCGTAGAAAAACCGATAAACTTTTCATCGTTTTCAGTTGAGTGTGGATGCCTCTCCTCTCTGTACACACACACACACCACTACACCATCATACACCAGAAGGAGCGAGGTCTGGTTGGCCGGGTTTTTGTAGCGTCTTCCCGAGAGATTGTTGTCTGCACCTGTCCCTAACTCTTAAACTCTGTACGTCTATATTTTACTGAGTATTAAACTTTTTGCACCGTGTATATAATGTGTATCTTTAATCCGGTTAGTGATTAATTTTTTTTTTATTCCTTTTTTTGCAGTCTCGGGTACCTGACAGGGGCACCAACCAATGGGAGTGACTAAGATATCATTCCTCCAACATTCTATTTGCCACTCCCGTTCTCACCTCGTCTCCCATAGCCCTCTCCATCCCTATCTCCATCTGTGTCTGAGGTGGGAAGGTTGTGTCTGAGGTGGGTAGGTTGTGTCTGAGGTGGGTAGGTTGTATATGTGGTGGGTAGGTTGTATATGTGGTGGGTAGGTTGTATATGTGGTGGGTAGGTTGTATATGTGGTGGGTAGGTTGTATATGTGGTGGGTAGGTTGTATAATTATGTGGTGGGTAGGTTGTATATGTGGTGGGTAGGTTGTATATGTGGTGGGTAGGTTGTATATGTGGTGGGTAGGTTGTATATGTGGTGCATGGATAGGTTATGTTAGGGGTAGGTAGGTTATATCTGGGGTGGGTAGGTGTTATCTGGGAGCAACTCACATATGGACAACGAATTATATCCTTGGGTGTAAGATTTCAGTTATAGTCGCGTTTGGAAGTGATGTCACAAAATCCCGTGATATTCGTTCAAGAACCAAAACTTTTATCCTCATAACTTTGTGAAACTGAGATTACTGTTCAAAATTAGGGCGTAAAATAAAATCATTTTTGCAAATCAGTCTATGACCCATTTTACTTCAATAAAAAATGTTGAGAATAATAAAAGGGACAAAATTTTAAGAAATATCATGTCACTCTGGAGACTCCATGCAGTAATGTCAGTACAGTATGAGTCATGTCAATAGGTTTCCTGGCAGTAAGCGTCATATTTGTCTTATGATCTGGTGTGAATTGTGCGGTAAAAAACACTGAATTATAGTGTCCGAAACTTTATGAAAAGTGTGACAATACTTACGAGTGCAAAGGTATACTACCCTCCTACTGTGGGTCTCAGCACCAGGGCAGGACACGACACTAATAATATACTTGACCATGTTGGGAACAGTAATTATTGCACTGACAGCTTGAGTATTATTCTTTTACGGTCGCCGACATGTAGCAGCCAAGAATTCTGGGTTTGGTTTACTTAACAAAATCTTTACCTTGAATATGATGCAGTAAAATCAATGACAAGCCCGCATTCCTTCACCTTTTTCCGTCCTTCGGCCTTCGTTCTATTTTTTCATCATTTATTCCTTCCAGGTTTGAGAGTTTTCATAATATTCTTGTGGGCGAATTGTGGGATATCAATTCCACTCAACTATGTAACAAAATAAATTTCCCATTAGTAGTGTGAGGTATTCTTTCTCCTGCCATAGTAATTGAGAAGGAATAAGCAGCCCAAAAAAAGACGACCCCTTTAACAAAGCCAGAGAGAGGAAGAAATCTTAATTTGACCAAAGGAAGAAATAAGCCCAGCAAAATTTTCAAAACATGTTAGGTTAGGTATACATATTTCGGTAAGGAGTAATGCTTCAACAATTAAACATATTGCAAATAATATAAAACAAAATATTATATATAAAAGAGTAGACGTATGATGTTTTACAAAGAATTTCATGGCATTATGGCCCTTTGTAGTAATTCCTGAGAAGCAACTAATGATTGAACAGGAAATACAACTTACAGGCTCCCGATACTGATACCTTGGGGGCAAACCGTGACTCTGTTCTCGATTATGGCTCTAAAAACTAATCACTCACCCGGATGATATTCAGGCAAAGCAGGTCAGGGCAGCAACATGGGATCAGGGCTGGTAGTTCAAATATCTTCCAGGGCCGATTGTGTGAAATCCATTTGATCCTCATTAATACTTTTTGGAGCATTTAAATTGTCAATAATGCCACGAAAACTCTCACTATACATTCCTATTTCCTTTTTACAGCATCAAAAATGTTCTGTGTATAAACAAACTCCAACAGTATTCGCCCTCCACCTTAAAAAAATAAGCACTCTTAAAAGCAGTGAACATTTTACTTTACTCTATGTGCACGAAAGCTATCATTCACTACACATTCTCCCTCCCGCATAAATATCATAATAATAAATCTTGCTAGCATAAAAATAATATTCACTGCGTGTGCACGAAAAAAAAAACACCTTTACTCTATAAAACTCCAATCTTTTTTAAGCATAAAAAAATATTAAACTCAGTATGTACGAAAGCTATCACTACGCACTCTCCGTTAAAAAAAAAAAAAAAAAAAAAAAAAAAAAAAGTTATATAGGCAGCATCGACAATTTACTACCCAAGGAGAACCCGGCAAGTTGGCACCAATACACGTGGCACTGCGGAAGGGCACGGAAGGACTTCGTGATTAACTGCGGAAGGGCACGAAGGACTTGTGATTAACTGTGGCAGGGGTAACCATTGTGAGGTGAGATAAGGTTGGGTCGGGTCAGGTCGGGTCGGGTCGGGTCGGGTGAGTCACGATGGATGGATGGATGGATGGATGGATGGATGAATGAATTGCCTTGGGTTGGGTGAGTCATAATGGAGAATGGGTGATGATGATGGATGGGATGAATGGATGGATGGATGGATGAGTTGGGTCGGGTTGGGTGAGTCATAATGGATGGATGGATGGATGGGTGGATAGATGGATGAAATGCCTTGGGTTGGGTGAGTCATAATGGATGGATGGATGGATGGATGGATGGGTTGGGGTAAGATGGTGAGTCAGGGTTCTATCACTATAACTTTCCTTCGTCCTCTATCCTTCATCCTCCAGCCAGTCTCTGTAGATTTAGAGACTGTTTCGGACACGCGAGTCGACACTTTCCAACTTTTAACCCCGAAATGTGAGACCTGGGCAATGCTTCAGTGTGCCACGAGAAATTTCGAAGCTATGGGTAGGGAGGAAAGGAGGGAGGGCTGTTAGTGAGAAGGAAGAGATGTGAAGGAAAATTGGTAGGAATGGAGAGAGAGAGAGAGAGAGAGAGAGAGAGAGAGAGAGAGAGAAGGCTGGATAGGGAGGGAAGAGAGCAAGGTGAACGAGGTGGAATGACGGAAGGCGAGAGTGATTGATAGTGGAGTACAGAAATTCAAATTGTGATAATGTGAATAGCAGCGAATAATTGTGAGTGATAATAACGTGGGAATGTTGATAAGTGAAAGTGACAGTGGGTGATAATGAAGGGTGAGGGGGGGGGGTGATAATGAAGGGGGGTGGGGAGTGATAATAAGTGAGTAACAGGTAGATGATAGTGTGTGTATGAGTGATGATGGGTAAGAGTAATCATCCAAGCTTGCTATTCCTCCTTTCCATATCTTTCTCTCGTGCCATTAAATAATAGTTGTATACAGTTTTAATACAACCCCATACAGATTTTTATGCTTCTATTTCATAGGGTGTTTGTGAGTACACGTTGTAGTTTAGAAGGTCAGTCTGCCTTGGTAAGAACTAAGGTCATCTATATCTGATTTTCTCTATAGCTTAAGGTTTTGAGTTTTATCATCACATAGTAGCCTTAATTAAAGTCAGTGTGTCTTGAATTTTTTCCTCACAATGAGCTGTTCCACTTCTCTGTTTATTCTTACTCTTATTCATATTCTCTTACTATTATTTATACTCTTATTCATACTCTCTTACTATTATTCATACTCTCCTACTATTATTCTCACTCTTATTCATACTCTCTTACTATTATTCATACTCTCTCACTATTATTCTCACTCTTATTCATACTGTCTTACTATTATTCTCACTCTTATTCATACTCTCTTACTATTATTCTCACTCTTATTCATACTCTCTCACTATTATTCTCACTCTTATTCATACTCTCTCACTATTATTCTCACTCTTATTCATACTCTCTTACTATTATTCTCACTCCTATTCATACTCTCTCACTATTATTCTCGCTCTTATTCATACTCTCTTACTATTAATCTTACTCTTATTCATACTCTCTTACTATTATTCTTACTCTGGCTGTACACTGTAACATTTTTACTTTTTTATCGAGAACGTGGTGTGTACAGTGTTGGTGTCTGGGTGAGGTGACTGTAGTTGGCAAAGTGACATACGGGGTTCGTGTCGAGGCGTGACGTAAGTGTTGGTAGAGCGTTTGTTAGTCAGAGAACAACACCGACCTCTCCCTGACCCCGCCAAGGCCACAGTGTCCCGTCAACTGTGTACACTCGACAATAATAATTCATTCACTCAAGGAGGTAACCCATTATGGAAGGATGAACTGGAGGGCTACTGATTATTATTATTATTATTATTATTATTATGATTATTATTATTATTATTATTATTTTTAGTTTTTTTTTTATTATTATTTTTAGTTTTAGTTTTATTATTATTATTATTATTATTATTATTATTATTATTATTATTATTATTATTATTATTATTATTATTATTATTATTATTATTATTATTATTATTATTATTATTATCTTTATCAATATTATTATTATTATTATTATTATTATCTTTATCATTATTATTATTATTATTATTATTATTATTATTATTATTATTATCTAGCCCGTGATCTCTTCCCGTTAGACATTCATCAAATAATATTACAACATTACTTGGTTCATGTTGGTTGAAGCCATGTTGTCTTTCTCTCGACGTAACCTCCATCATGTTTAGTGCCGCCACATCCTTTGAATTTTAATCATAGGTTATTATTGTAACTGATTATCACTGCAATTGATTTTTTTTTTTTTTTTTTTTTTTTTGCGGTGGGAATGGAAACGCATAGTAATGGTTTCCGTAACTCTGCATGTCTCGGGGGTTTTCTGGTCGACAATTGTCTCTCTTGTTTTGGTCGTAAGCTGAGTAAGCAAATAGCCTGTGTTACTGCATATGACAAGATACTGCACCCGGTAACATATGCATTACCAGAAGGGGAAAGCAGAATTACCATAAACAGCCACAACTCGAGGCTACTTGTCACAATTCTTGGTTTGTTATTTCCTTGTGTGTTTGACGTAAAAATGATGTACCGTATTACAATATCTTGACTCGTTTATTGTTGTGCTTACATCACTGTATTTGGTATATAAACTAGTGCTTCAGGGCATAATGGGGGTATTACTATGTTTGCTTAATATATAAAATCAGTGTACCATTTTAGGAACTGTAACAACATCGCCTTTTTATTTCATCCAAGTCATAAACGTACACAACATGTAAACAAGTAAGTACTCAGGTGTCCAGACACTCTAACATGAATAAAGTTGTGCCTATGAATTCGCAGTCTAGTGCCGATGGAATATACTCGACCATCTCCAGGACATAGTGACACTGACCTACAGACTCAGAACACTGTACAAATTGTATACACAGGCGATGACAAGATCCATCATAATAATACAACCGAGTAAATAGAAACTCAACATACATTACCTCTGCTGGGAAGAAAAATGCTACCCCGAAACCTTGCACACTTAGAGACTGACTTTGTGACACCCAGGAAGAGGCCAGCAGAAGCCTCGAAGTGTATACCTGAAGACCACAACAACGGTGACACTGAGTAGAACATTAATATTAAAGTGGCTGGTTCAGACTCCTCAAGGGAACACGATAGCCTATCTCTGTTACTCCTGCAGGGAATACATTAGCAGGCTCCGACACACAAAAGCAAGTGGACGAACACACTGACTGGCTGGGCTTGATCATATACTTTTTCTTTCTTTACATTTGTTCCTGCCAAGGCCGTAACTCCATTCATGTCGCCTCCTAATACAATCACTGATAATTGAAATGATAAGTAAGCATGAGTGAAATATATAGCCAATTCAGCCAAGTCACCGACGAGTACAATAGTGCTCATTGTGTTTCCATATTTAGATGTGGTTATGTTTTAGACTCATACAAAAGTACTGTCGTGTCTATGAATTTGCTGCACTGTCCTTGTGGAAGATACATTCTCGACTCCCACCAATACCCAGTAACTATTGCCCGGTACTGTACATACTTGTTTACCACTACAGTCTCCAGTTCTGTCTTGTGTTATTGGTATCTCCTACTGGGCATTTGGCCAATGAATACTGAGAAGAGCCAAGGAATTTCTCCTTGGGTTGTAACACGAATTCATGGCTGTTACTGTAAACACACACGACCTTTCACAGAATTAAGAATGTACAAACACTAAATATGAGCCTTGCTGATAGTCTGGCCAGAATACTTCCTTTTTTTGTTTTATGATGAGGACAAATATTTCTACATGTTTATGTTTATAGCTAGTTAAAATGTGACTACAGGTGAGTTTCTTACAGCACGTGTGCATATTGTATACATGTGTGTGTGTGTGTGTGTGTGTGTGGTAGAGTTGACATATAAACAATTGCATTGTGTTAATAAGTAAGGCCAAAGGTTACGAAGAAAGTTTTATCGCTTACTGTATGTTCATGTTCTTCCTTCCAATCATCCTCAATTGTTAAGCTTTATAGAATGACAACGTTTTGTCGAAACATATAACTCGTGGGGATAATGCAGTGAGTAAAATTTTTAGTTACTTGTTAGTCTGGGTTTATAGCTATGTTGTACAAACCCAATATATTGTCTCTGCTCAGCAAATGCGGAACACAATATTAATGCATGAATGAATGTGCTTTGGTTAACATTCAAGGCTTATCAATACTGTATAAATATTGGTTATAATTCCTTGCACGTATTATATTAGACCTTACTTTTCATTGTGACCCTCTAATTATCGTGTTGTACTGCATCATATTACTTTGTGTATGACCTTTTGACCCTCATAAGAAATAAAAACAATTGTCGGCAGCATTGGTAAAGCAGCCGGAGAAAGAGTTTATTGCGCCATCTCTCCGCTGTGAAGTTGAGAAACGATTAATGCTGGATGATTTTATTGATAAATGAAAATAATATACTGTAGCATCCTCACAATGATAGACGATTTGTACAGTTGCCAAACGAGGAATTGCGACAAATCTTGATGAAACTTTAACCATAGTAATATCCACAACTATTTGTAGGGACTATAAGCAAGTATAACAGAAGGAAATATACATATCTTTCTGTAATACATACTTATGATCCCTACAAACAACTATGGACATTAATATAACTAATGTTCTATCAATAGTTGTCGCCATTCCTCTTTTGGCAACTGTACATTCGTCTTACAGTTTTCGCCACTCTTATTTGGCAAAATTTATGTATTGCACTTTGCGTGTACCAATGTCGTATTTTTTTTTCCCACAGAGTGAAAGGATCCCACCTCAATTATCATCATTATTATTATTATTATTACTATTATTATTATTATTATTATTATTATTATTATTATTATCATTATTATTATTATTATTATTATTATTATTATTATTATTATTATTACTTTTTCTTTTTTTTTTACGCCTAAGGAAATGTCCGCACCGGTGTCCACACAAGAATGGACCGTGAGTGACAGGAACACGTGAGGTTTGCTGTGAATAATGATGAGGTGTACGTATGGATGTATGATTACTGTCCCGACAAAGGCCATAGAACTTCCTCTTTTCCAAAATAGTAAAGTCTGTTTCCCTTGTCTGCTACAATGGCTGTGCTGAGGTCAACTGTATATAAAAATTTTGCTTCCTGTACTGACATGAAAGGTAGAATTGCAACAAAAGATCTTATAAACTAGTTGATAAATCTTGCAAAGTAGGAACAATAATAAATATATCTGGCTGCAATTCCTAAAAACGAGGATTAGAAAAAAAATAAGTGAACAAAACACACACACACACATACACACACACACACACACACACACACACACACACACACACACACACACACACACACACACACACACACACACACGTACACACACACACACATACATACACACACACACATTCAGAGCCTACTTTGAGGTGACCAAACGACCTATAGTTGTTTCCTTATCTAGTTAATTGTTTCGTATGGACTTTGTAATTGTATGGACGGAAGAATAACTGTCTCTAAAAAACAATTATTAAAGTATCTGATGAAATACAATATAGGTGGGATATAAATTTATCATATCATATTTTAGAGAGAGAGAGAGAGAGAGAGAGAGAGAGAGAGAGAGAGAGAGAGAGAGAGAGAGAGAGAGAGAGAGAGAGAGAGAGAGAGAGAGAGAGAGAGAGAGAGAGAGAGAGAGAGAGAGAGAGAGAGAGAGAGAGAGAGAGAGAGAGAGAGAGAGAGAGAATTATGCGTGCGCTAAAGTATGTATGAAAATCTATATATGAGCATTTGTACACCCATATAAGAGATTGCTTGGTTGAGCTTTAGTGATTTTGTACAGTACTGTACATCTGCATACAAGTGTTTTTGTACATCTGCGTACGAGTGTTTTTGTACAGATGCGCATGTGTGAGTGTGCTTGTTTTGTGGCCACGTTCCCGAGTGTGTGTACAGGAGGAGCGTGCGTTAGTGTGTGTTCTATACCTGTGTACGCTTTGTTTACCTAACTAATTACTTCCGTCAGTGTGCCGTCCTTGGAGAGCCTAGCAAAACATACGGTGGTATACCCTGCCATCTGGTGGTGGTGGTGGTGGTCTTCTGTAGCACTGTTTCACTTCCTCACTCTGTACAGGCTATCAATGTTATTCTATTCGACACCATTACAGCACGATGCATTATGCCACACCACTCGAAGCATTCTGAACCACGTATTGACGCCGTCTTTTAAAATGATCGCTGCGAAGAGTATCAGAGCATAGGAGGGGGGGGGGGGCGAGTAATTTTTGAGACTCTGTACAGCAACAATCAAATAACCACCAACACTCTCCTTCCATCGTGCAAATTAATTAGTATCATATCTAAATATAATCGTACAACACCTTACGTCAATTCAACCCTCTCAATTATTATTATGAGGTGCTGCAATATCATCATACATGTGTTGTTCTTTATTACCAAGATATTTACTACGATGGAAGGAAAGTGTCGATGGATATTTGATTGTGGCTGTACATTATTTATTTTCTCCTTCCTCTCGGCATTACCTCCTCACTCGCTACATTATTGATCTCGTTCCTTTAATCACTGCCATGCCTTCAAATTCACTTTATTATTAATTTTGACTCCCCCTCTTTTTTGTCTCACCTCCACCTCCACTTCACCATTCTTCTTGTCATTCCTGCACTGTCTCACCTCCACACTCCTTTCATCACTTATTTCACCTCTTCCTAACTGTCTTGTTCCCAGGTTAACTTTATCACTCACTTTGCCCCTCTCTCATTCGACTCGTTGTATCATTTATTTCATTATTCTACTCGTTACTCACTCTATCCCAAGCTTCTGTACTGCCTCACCTTCTCATACACGTGACACTCCTTCTCTCTCTCACTGTCTTGCCATCATATTCACCTTGCATACTCTCCTATTCACTCCACGCTTACCCCTCTTATTCACTCTCTCTCTCTCTCTCTCTCTCTCTCTCTCTCTCTCTCTCTCTCTCTCTCTCTCTCTCTCTCATCATACCATATCTCCTCCTTACCCATATATATCCCTTTTAGCATCTTTCCCTGCAACGTTTCCTGCTTCATGTAATCTCCTTTTAGAATTTGATAGACCAATAACTCTCTTACTTCCTCTTCCTGCAACATACGACCCGAGTTGTTGCGTTGCCACTGAAATATTCCTTGCAATCACCACTCCCTTGCAAAATCCACCCCACCACCTATATTTCATCTCCGTCCTACATCTCTAATGCCTCGGGTCAAAATTCCTATTGCTAGAACCGAGTGTGTTTTGCAACTCTCTAAAGACGAACGAACCGTAGGAGAGGCCTTTAGTCTGACCAGAGGACGAAGGAAAGTATGTGCCAATGTGCTGCTATACCTTATTTTCACCCTCTACCCTCCCTCCCCCCCAGCCCCCGCCCTCCCGCCCCGCCGCCATAGGAGAGGAGAGTATCAAGGCCAGCGAGGGCGGTGACTGTTGCTTTACCCAAGGTTGTGTGACGCGACCTTGTACCTCTACTACAATGTGCTCAGGGTCACACGTAGACACACACACACACACACACACATGCACACACACACACACAAAATACTCTCTCTCACACACACACACACACACACACACACACAATACTCACACGCACACACTTTAGAAACGGAGTGCCTGTGTACGAGACAGACAGGCAGACAAGCAGTAGCTAGAAAAACAACAATAATACAAGTAACAGTAAGACAGATGGACACTAAGACCGGCAGAAGGACGGGATGACAGTCTGCACGTGAGAATAGGGGAAGGGTGTGTGATGGATGAGAAGGGTGTGGTGTCCAGCTGAGGAGGAGGAGAAGGGGGAGAAGGAGGAGGGGGAGGAGGATAAGGGAGGAGATAAATGACGTGATGGAGAGGCCAGCATGTAAAAGGGTGTGTCTAAGATGAAGTGGGGTTAGGGGCTGTTTGTTTGGTGGAAAGGGAAGGTGTGTAGGAGACATGTGTGGTTTTGCATGAGGGTTGGGAAGGGAAAGTGGGTATATTGGATACATAAATGTGATGAAGAATAAAGATATGCGTTCGGAAGAAGAGTGGATATATAAATGTGTGACGAAGGATAGAGATCTGAAGATGAAAGAGGGCCGCCCTAGGTCTGGAAAACCCTGAAGGACGAAGGAGAAGGTGACAGAGAGCTGGGGCATCAAGCAGAAAGGGTGTAGACAGAGGGACAGTTGAAGAATTAAAAAGAAGAGGCTGGGGAAGAAAGGACGCCAATAAACTTAAAATATTGCCCACATTACCTGAGGCAATACCCGCCTTCCCCTACGGAATAAAAAGAGATAAAGAGAAAGAGATAAAGGAATATGACCTTGTAGGAGACAGTTACTGGGTGGTGACGGTGGTGGCAATGGCTATCAGGGTCACCTAGCCACTACCACTACTACAACCATTACCATCACTATCAATACCACAACCACTACCACTACCCTCACCATTATTTGTCCATTCCTTAGTTACCATCACCACCAATACCACAACCACTACCACTACCCTCACCATTATTTGTCCATACCTTAGTTACCATCACCACCACTACCACAAACACCTACCACTACCCTCACCAATGTCTGTACCACTTCTACTGTTGTTGTTGTTGTTGTTGCTGCTGCTGCCATCACCAAAACAATCATCACTATATAACTACCCTCTCCACCACCATGACTATCATAAGCAATATTGGAAACACCACCTCAAGTTCTCAACATCATTAATATTGCAAAAACATAGTACCAATCACACACTCATGGGCAAGCTCTGAAAAGGTATAAAGGGGCAACGCAGGTCCACACGCACAAGCTGTGATTATTTGTCTGGCTGGCTGGTCTGGGCGAGGGGGTCAGGGGAGGTCCAGGGAGAGGTACATACAATCATGCCTCGATTTGGGTTTGGAAATACCGCGACAAAATGGAGGCTGGGAGTGGCAGCTCTTTATGGTCCACTTCAGGGACACTCTCGGTCCCTTCCCCTCCCCACCCGTGTCTGCAGGTCTTGTCAAATGAACACTTATGTCCTTCGCCCAACAACCTTTCTTCTCGTACCAGATTTGCTCCTTCCAAATTATTCGTCTTAGTTTAAACCTGTGAGAATAAGTTTGTGGAGGGAGGAAAAGGTTATACTCTACAGTTTATGGGAACTACTGTTGAATTATAATCTTAGTTTGATCAGAAGGCGTAAGGAAATGTGTTGGTGTGGTACGGTACCCTTTTGTCTGTCTGTATGCTCACCTCCTTGAAGAAATGGTCCAGTTTCTGTCCACACTTAATCCATTATTTATCCACATGTTCGGAATGAAGGACCGGGAGTCAACACAAGTTAATCCTGTTATGCGATGACTTACTGAGTTTCTTATGAACTGAACAAACAGAAAGTCTACATAGTCTGTTCATTAGTATTTACATTTTAAACAATATATCAAACGTGTGCACAAAGAACACACCTTACGTTATATTCTTTGCATCTATCCTGGGTAGTCTTGGTTACAGTTCTATGGCTTCGCAGGCACACATCATTCCGTAAACAGTTCAGAAATTCACTCCATCAGTCAGAACTCTCAGGAGTAGAGAGAAATATTTTGTTTACATCTGTATATTGTACCAGTAAACGACCAAAGCAATTATATATGATTGTAGATACACACACACACACACACACACACACACACACACACACACACACACACACACACAGCAGCACATATAATTATTATACGTGGGCACGCAACTCCAAACAGGGACCAAAAATGAGAGACAGACACTCCGAATATGGGAGGACAAAAAAGTTATATATATACATATGCAAAAACCAACTGGTGCCTGAATGTCCAGGTGGTGAATTTATCCCCTTCCCCGTCACTATTATCAAGGTGTTCCAGACTCTTTATCTCTTAAAAAGGGGAAGCATAGTGTTGGTAAATCTGGAGCGACTGATTCCTCCAAACTACTTCAGGCAACAAACCACCATTACTTTTGTTAACGCGGTCCTGTTTCCTGGCATATTTTGGAGGAATCGAGACACTCCAATATACAGTACATACCAAGAGTGTGTTGCCCACTAAAACAACGGCTGTTCACTTAACCATTTTTCTCTTACTAACTCCATGGTATTTTTCTGAGGGAAGCACTCCTCTCTCGTCGTCGTTATCATCATCATCATCATCATCATCATCATCATCATCATCATGAAAAACGCCATCATCATTGTCATTGTCGTCATCATTGTCACCGTCATCATAATATCACTGTTGTCATCTTCATCATCTCATCACCTTCATCATCATTCCACAAAGGTAACTAACTATATATTATTGACAATGGGATTACAATATCATCACATTTTAAGAGTGTTATTAATTACCAAAATAACAACAATTATGATAAGCATAATGTACTATAGCACCAACCAACCCACCAAGATCCATCAAAACCCGACGGTATACAGAAGTTAATGACACTTTTGGACAGCACCAGACATTCCTATAATTAAGGGGAGATTTTCATTTTGGTACATACATACATACATTGGAAGGCTACTGAGTCCTCCTAACTATGCCAGGAAACAAACGGCCTCAGTGTCACTAATAGGGGATCTGTTTCGTGGCATAGTTTCGAGGAATCACAAACCTTCCAATTCACCAACAGTGTCTTTATTTTTCAACTTTATAAAATCCTCAAGTCGTCAGCTCAGTAAATTCTAATGGAACTACAATCACACCAAAATAAACTCGACGTAGTAAAATCATTAGTTTCAATCGTACAATGACAGAGTCGGAACCAGTTAAAGACATGAGTGACAAGAATGTAACGGTTGCACAAGACTCAGGAAAATAAAGAAAAAATTAGGACTGAAAAAGAAGGGAAAAAATTATTTGAAAAATAGATGACAATGTGCTCAGTGTCATGCAAGGTTAAGTTAACGTTATACAGGTTATGTGTGTGTGTGTGTGTGTGTGTGTGTGTGTGTGTGTGTGTGTGTGTGTGTGTGTGTGTGTGTTCATGAAAGTGAGTGTACAGTCACGATAAAAAAAAAAATCCTGCTTCAGATGAATGAATATGAGGCATCAGTTTAAGACTTATGAACCATCAATACAGGAACCAACATTTACAAAACATTATATTCTCGCAACACCTTCCGAGGCTTGACTTGTATGTGTGACGTCAAGAAAGGAAATATAAAAATGAAAGTGGAAGCAAATTATCTCACTCCTTCATTCCTCATTTTTCTCAACTTGTCTTTCCTCTCAATGTTAAGGGACCCTGTGATATAGTCAGAAAATTGGAGGTAAATGAGTTCTTCAAATATTGCCACGAAACACACACCTATATGGAAGGAGCTTGTTTCGTGGCATGGTCAGGAAGAATCAGAAGCCTCCAATTTTGATACACGATCACAGGGTCCTTAATCCATCTTTTCTTCACCTCCGCCCACCTTGTGTTCACCTCCACCCAGCTTGCCTTCACTACCACCTCCTCAACACTAGCCTCTACTCCACTAGCATTTCCTTGATTATAACTCTTCCCTCTTAACTCCTGGTCTACGACAATAGTTTTCTTTTTAGTAAGAATTAATTGTCTGCAACATACCTTCCTTTTGTGATTGGAAGGTGAGTGGAAACGGAGAGAAGATCGAAAATAATTATTATTATATAAGTAGACAAGCCAGGAAGATGATAAGAAACAGCATGAAGAGAAATGGGAAGTAAAAGGATAGAATAAAATATAAAGAAAATATTAAATATTTAGCTTAACATATGCATTTGTCGAGATACCATTGTTGGAAATTTCGCTTATCACGGGCGCAAAAAACTGCTTTTCCAACCTGACAGTTAATCTTCACATCCGATAAGGAGAGAAGACAAATAAAAGGAAATTATATATTATATATTTTAAAATATAATATGGTCGGGTATTGGAGTCCTCCCTTCGTGTAATGAACCGCTTTTCCATGACTTTACAACAACATATGATGAGGTACTGACTTTGCCTACATCTCCCTGAGGCTATAAGTGCAATCATGTGCAAGGGGAACATAATATTAACTAAATCTCTGATAATCAACTGCATCATTAAATAGAACACGATTGAGGCATTCTATTTTTATATATGAAAAATTGAAAGGGATACGAGTACATATCCAAGGTCATTGTAATAGCCTCGTTCTGCTTTATCTGTGATGTAGTCAGAAAGTTGGATAAGTCCTTCAAATATTGCCACGAAACACACAAACCTACAAGGAAAGAAGAGCTTGTTGATTCATGGCATAGTCAGGAGGAATCAGATGCCTCCAATTATATATCATACACAATCACAGGGTCAATTAACACAAAACTTCGTAAAAACCCCGAATGAACAAAGGAGAAACACAGACAAGAAGAAGATGCAGTCATGATGTGGGAAGCGACTGTGTTCTCAGCAAAACAAAACAAAGGCTACGGGTACGTGGGAGTGTATGTACAAGATGAGTCCAACAAGGAACTAAGATATGAGAAAGAAGTGTGTGTGTGTGTGTGTGTGTGTGTGTGTGTGTGTGTGTGTGTGTGTGTGTGTGTGTGTGTGTGTGTGTGTGAGAGAGAGAGAGAGAGAGTGTGTGTGTGTACGTGTTGCAGAGAATAAAGGAACAAAATGGAAGCGAGGAAAATGAAGAATTAAATGAACAATAAAAGAATAGGTAGAATAAAGAGGCAAAGGATGAAATATGTAAAGGGATTAAAAAAAAAACAGGTTTGAGAAGGAGGGATATACTGTATTAAAAATTAGGATTAAGATAAAATTAGGAAGAGAACGAGAAGAGAAGGTTTGAGAGGAATGAGGAAAAGAGGGTTAGAGTAAGAAGAGGAGGAGGGGGATGAAGAAGGCAGAGGAGGAGGAGAAGGAAAGGCAGAAGGAGAAGAAGGAGAAGGAGAAAAGGAGACACGAAGCAGGAACTGGAGCAAGGTGAGCGGGTCGAGGTGAGGGAGAGACGAAGGAAAGAATTGATGGAAGGATGGAAGGACGGAGGAAGAAAAGGAGTAAAGGAAGGACGGAGAAAAGAAAAAAGAAGTGATGGAAAAAAGGAGTAAAGGAAGGATGGAGAAAAGAGAAAAGGACGGAGGAAGAAAAGGTGTAAAGGAAGGACGGAGGAAAGAGAGAGAAGTGATGGAAGAAAAGGAGTAAAGGAAGGATGGAGAAAAGAGAAAGAAGTGATGAAGGGATGGATTAAGAAAAGGAGTAAAGGAAGGATGGAGAAAAGAAAAAAGAAGTGATGGAAAAAAGGAGTAAAGGAAGGATGGAGAAAAGAGAAAAGGACGGAGGAAGAAAAGGAGTAAAGGAAGGGCGGAGAAAAGAGAAAGAAGTGATGGAAGGATGGATTAAGAAAAGGAGTAAAGGAAAGATTGAGAAAAGAGAAAGAAGTGATGGAAGGATGGATTAAGAAAAGGAGTAAAGGAAGGATGGAGAAAAGAGAAAGAAGTGATGGAAGGATGGAAGGACGGAGAAAGAAAAGGAGTAAAGGAAGGACGGAGAAAAAAAAAAGAGTGATGGAAAAAAGGAGTGAAGGAAGGGCGGTTAAAAGGGAAAAATAAAAGGACAAACAAAGGTAAGTAAACGTAAACAAGGAAGGAGGACTAGAGTGAGTGAACGAGGAAGAGGTTACTAAGAAGTGTAAAGAACGACAAAGAACATAATGGGGAGAACAGACATCACACTCCAATAAACAAATTCACAAAAAAAAACAAAGAAATATGATTTATTATAATGTCAATGGGAATAATAAAAAAAAAAAAAAATGGGAGAGTAAGCAGCCCCCCCAAAAAAGACCATGTATACAGAAAGACAACAACCAATAACAACAAAACAACCATAACAACAACAACAACAACAACTACGATGACGATGACTACGACGGAAAGCGCAACCAACAACGGGATATAAATGAAGGAAGGAAGAGAAATATGACAGAGAACTGGGGTTGCGCTGAGGGGAGGAAAGACAGTTAGCTGAAAAAGATTTATGTTTATCGAGTGTGCGAGGGTTTAGAGGGCAAACGGGCAGGCAGGCAAACAGGCAGGCAGGCAGGCAGGCAGGCAGGCAGGCAGGCAGGCAGGCAGGCAGGCAGGCAGACAGACAAACGGGCAGGCAGGCAGTCAATCACAACAGACTTTAACTCCTGGGGAGGTGTTGATCTTTGACCCCTGCCTCAATGAAGGAGATGGAACGATGAACTGACTGAAGGGCCTGTCACTTTAGCACCTGTATCTCTCGTCATCTATCCTTCATGCACAGTTCTCGGGGCAGAATGGCTCCGTTCAGATTCGTGGGTGTTCATTCAAATCTCTGAGAGCAGGTTGAAGGATGAATGAAGCCCTAGATTGGGAAAGGAACCAAGGAAAATAGTGCTCTACCTTGAAACCGGCTTTGGGAAGATGAGGGTAGACTGGCTGGGAGGATAGAGGGAGAGGGAGAGGGAAGGTGAATGGGAAAGGGACATGGAAAGTACAGTAAATGGGAGGAAGGCAGGGAAGGGGAGTGGAAGGAGAGAAATGGTGAGAGGAAAATTATGAGGGTGATAATTATAGTTGGGCTTATGGAATATAGTCAGAAAATAGTGGCAGGAAGAGAAGGAGGAATGAAAAGAGAGAATATGTGAAGGTATATAGGTGAACGGAAGGGTGTGTGTGTGAGTGGAATTAAAGAGGGAAGGATTATGGGCTGAAGTTATTGAGATGAGAAATGGTGGGAGGCAAAGTGTAAAATCTAGAAAAAAGAACAAGGATGGGAATACTTAAGACAGAGAGGAGAGAAGGAGAAAAGTAAGGAGGGAGAAAATGCATGAGAATAAAAATAGTGATAAGGCACGAAGGAGAGGAAGGGAGGGATAGAGAGGGAAGGGATTTATGAGAGAGCGAGGGAGGAAGGGATAGAGTGTGTGTGTGAGGAAGGGATACAGGGAGCGAGGGAGGAAGGGATAGAGAGAGCGAGGGAGGAAGGGATAGAGTGTGTGAGGAAGGGATACAGGGAGGGAGATGAAGGAAGGAGGTCGGGAAGGGAGATAATGAGGGAGGGAACAAAAACTAGTGCCATAATATGAAGTGTTTTAAACGGGAATGTGAAGGAGGGAAAAAGAAAGTGAACGAAGGTAAGAAGGAAGGAGGAAATGCAGAGAAGTAGGCTGAATAAAGGGGAAGAGGGGGGGGAATAGAAGGGGACAGGAGGGAAATAAGATGACGAGAGGGAAGGGAAGGGGAAGGAGACAAGGAGGGAACTGAAACGAAGAGAGGGAAGGAGAGGGGAGTGAAGGGAGAGGTTAGCAAGAAAAAAATGAGGGGAGGAGGGGGTTGGGTCCGAAGGGAGAGGAAGGAATAGGAGGGATATGAGATGATGAGAGGGGAAGGGATGAGAAGGGGAGACTAGGAAAGATGAGGAGAAGAAGGGAGGGGAAGAAAATGGAAGAGAAGGGGAGGTTAGGAAAAATGAGGAGAGGAAGGAGGGAAGAAAAAGAAAAGATGAGATGAGGAAGGGAGGGGAAGAAAAAGGAAGAGAAGGGGAGATCAGGAAAGATGAGGAGAGGAAGGGAGGGGAAGGAAAAGGAAGAGAAGAGGAGATTAGGAAAATGAGATGAGGAAGGGAAGTAAAGAAATGGAAGAGAAGAAGTGGTTAGGAAAGATGGGAAGGGGAAGGAAAAGGAAGAGAAGGGGAGATTAGAAAGATGAGGAAAGGAAGGGAGAGGAAGGGAAAAGATGAGGAAAGGAAGGGAGGGGAAGGAAACGGAATAAAAAGGGGAGATTAGTAAAGATGAAGAGAGGAAGGTATAGTGGGTACAAACACGAATGCTGAGTGAGGGGGAAGGCAGGGAAGGTGAACACAGCAACAGTTGGTACATTAAAGTCAGGGAGGAATGGGGTGTGAGAAACAATGTTGATCAGACGAGCTAGGGAGGCGAGAGGAAAGGGGGGCAAGGGAGGGAGGGAGTGGAAGGAAGGTGGTGCAAGTAGAGGAGAAGTGGAGGGCGTGAGAGGAAAGGGAGAGGAGGTGGAGTGTATATAGAGTAAGAGCGAGAGAGTGAAGTGTATGTAGAAGAGGGTGAGGGATGATGACAAAATTTAATGTAATGTGAGTGGAAGGTTAATGAGAGTAAGATTGGGAGGAGGATCTCAACGGGACAGGGAAGAGTGGAAAAAAAAAGGTGGAGAGTTGGACGGTAAGAGGAAAGATAGCGTAGAAAAGAGCGAGTGGGAAGAGAACTTGAAGGTAAACAGATGAGAGAGAGAGAGAGAGAGAGAGAGAGAGAGAGAGAGGAGAGAGAGAGAGAGAGAATAGAGAGAGAGAGAGAGAGAGCGTACATTAAGTATCAAGGTACAAGAATGCGGGAGGGAAAGAGCGTGAGACGGAAAAGTGGAAGTGAGAGTGAGAGTGGTGAATGTCATTATGAGAGAGAGAGAGAGGAGAGAGAGAGAGAGAGAGAGAGAGAGAGAGAGAGAGAAGAGAGAGAGAGAGAGAGAGAGAGAGAGAGAGAGAGAGGAGAGAGAGATGAATAAAGAGGAAAAAGGATAGCGAATAACATTATGAGCAAAAAGTGTGATAATAATCTACTACGTGTATTATTAAGTGTTCTCTCTCTCTCTCTCTCTCTCTCTCTCTCTCTCTCTCTCCTCTCTCTCTCTCTCTCTCTCTCTCTCGTAACCCTAACCTACATACACCAGGGACCACAAGTGTTGAAGGGAAGGGCGTTGTTGTGGGTAACTTTATGTCTTCTTTGCACATTAACTACAGACCAAACCTGCCGCGGGTATTATTCACCAAACATGGCCTAAATGCTTCACTTTTTGGGTTGCTTGTTATTTTATACATATATGCTACAGCGGTGGCTTAAGTCTCGTATCACGTCTTGTTCTTGAATCCAGATAGTATTATTTTTTCCTCGGAAGGGGAGAGCTAATGCATACCAATTTTGTATTATTTTTTTTTTTTTTACTTGATTGAAAAAGGTTAGGACTAAAGATATGATGCTTGTTTAATGTTCGCACCTGTGAAATTGAATAGTTGTGTTAGAGGTTCAAATAGTTTCGTTAGAGATGCCGAGACATATTGCGCTTAAGGGGGAAGTGTGTACAGTGTTGGTAAATGTGGAGCAAATTATTCCTCCAAACTATTCCAAGCAACAGGGCACCATTATTTTTGTTCATTTGCTCCTGGCATACTTTGGAGGAATCAAGGCGCTCCAATGTACCAAAGGTGTACTATCCCCTTAAAGGAACACAAGTCGTAGTAAGGGAGAAAGACTGATGGAGGTAGTGTTCCCGAGTTGACAAGTTGTCGATATGTATGAATGAAAGTATCGGTTTATTTTTGCATTGGGGGAGGGATAGGAAGGAATGAGACGGAACAGCTTGGTGTGGGTTCCATGCTCTCCTGAAGGAAGGAAGACATATACTGAGAGTGTTCTGAGTAGCAATGTCCAGTACACATATTACAGGTTACTTGCAGTGGTAATGTAGATTTCAAAACTCAACAAAATAATGATCAGAGACTCTTTACACGACGGCAAGATTAAAGAGTAGCCTACACATGTGCTGGGGGACTTCAATGATTAGTAAGATAGTAATCACAGTATTTTCAAGGATGATAATAAGAGTAAAGTAGCTTTGGAGATTTCAATGCTTGATAAGATAGTCATCAGCGACAAGTAATCTAATGATCAGTTTACAGAGTAGTGCTGGAAATTTCAACGCAGGACAAATAGTGATCAGAAAAAAAACAGTGTGACATTTCTACTGCTGTGAGAGAGAGAGAGAGAGAGAGAGAGAGAGAGAGAGAGAGAGAGAGAGAGATAAATTATTCTGGTGAGCAGCTTCAATTGTTTTTATGTGAATGTAAGTTGTGCTTTTGTGTGCATATGAGTGTGCGTTTGTGGGTACAAATGTCTGTGTCGAGTCATCAGCTGTTCTTGTACACTTATGCTTTTATGTGTATGTTTGGTAATTGTTTGTTTATTATTGCTTAATTTTTGTGTTTTTGTATTTAATACCTTGAATTTGTTTTTATGTATCATAATAACTATATATAATGTGAATTGAAAACTATAAAGATGATTCTAATAAGTAGTTTGATTCAGTGACTTAGTTCTCTTCCATTCATCTGGATACTCAATTGTCGACTGAGAATTGTACAGAAAAAAAAAAAAAATCATGGACTACATGACGACAATGACTGGTACTATTGCTCCACTCCACTGTAATGCCGTCGTATACCATTGAAAGTTGATATAGTGCTATTACTACATGACACTGTTGACTGTGGGATTGACATTATGTGATTGGGTAGCTACTGTGAAGGCTATGTGTGTGTGTTTTTCTTTTTTTTTTATATACACATTTCGAACATTAGAGGTATCCAGATGTAGTCAGAAAGTTGGAGGTAACTGAGTCTGTCAAACATTGCCACGAAACACCACACCAATATTGGAGGAACTTGTTTCGTGGCACAATCAGGGGGAATCAAAAGCCTCCAAACCTTCTACACGATCACAGGGTCCTTCAGTTCAACCTTGATGAGTACAAGAAATGGGTCTAGCGTTTATGGGGTTCCTTGTCGTTGTATAGTTGCCAAGGGTGTTACTATGTCATGTCATGTCAAGTGTCACACAGAGACCCTATCAACGAACCCATAAGGAATAATCCAAGATACGCATCAAAACTTAGAAATGGCATTAGGTGTTGGAGGAGTCAGTCGTCCCTTCCCCTGCCTACCTCACTGTCCTTGCTGTGCTGGGGAGGGACTATGCAAATTCAGGAAACTGATCTACGAGGACTAGTGGAGCTGTTGATATTGTGGTTTACTTACAACACGCCCAAGGTAAACAGTCCATGGTGTAGCTGTTCATTTCTTACGGTCTCCTTCCTTTCTTCTATGAATCTATATTGTACATACCTTTCTAGAAGCCGTTTGACTGTAGGGCGCCTTCACAGTGTACAGAGAAGTAGGTTCCCATTGAGATATAGGTGCCCAGAGTGTAGGCCTTCTCAGAGTATAGGAATCCTCAGAGTGAAAGTATCCTCAGAGTGTAGAGTTTGTAATATTTTGAATATTCGCAGTTATGAAATGTTTTGGTGAAATTTTGACGGCCCGTGGTCATGAATAATTTTGGTAAACTTTTTATGGTCTCCGGTCACGAAAAATCTAGGTGAAATTTGCTACAAGTGCTACAGAACAGAATAATGAGACCGTTGTGAGAGGAGATATATGTTAGAAAAGTGGTGAATACAAGAGGTGTGGTGAGTGTTGCCATCCTGTACAACACCAACACACTGACTGTCAGGGAGGGACAACGAGGACACACCATCACCATACATATATTATATATACGTACAATAATCCCACAACAGAGGAATGAAACTGAACCCTCTAAATAAATCTTACGAATCAGATGACAGGTGTTGAAGAAAGAGAGAACAACATGACAAGTGTTGGTGAGGCGTGGTGAGGACAAGGTAGGATGGGTGAGGGGTTGGTCGGGTTGTAACTAGAGTATTACAGAAGACCCGGTACCGTTGTTGAAGGTGGACCACTGGTACAAGGATGTCTGGGTTGTTGGGGTGGGGAGGAAGGCAAGGGGGTGTGGCAGGGTGGAGGAGGGTAAGTCAGCAGGGGTAGAACTAGGAGGGAGGGAGGGGGTAGGAAGGCAAGGGGGTGTGGCAGGGTGGAGGAGGGTAAGTCGGGGGTAGAACTAGGAGGGAGGGAGGGAGGTGGGGTAGGAGGGTGAGTCGGGAGTAGATCAAGTAGGAAGGAGAAACGGGTAGGGAGAGAAGAAGGAGGGAGCGAATGAAACTACAATGGAGAACAAACAGAAACACGTTTATTGGTACCTAAAAGGGAAAGGGGTGGGTTATGGATGGATGGATGGGTGGTGGCCTAGAACCAGAGAGGGAGAATGAAAGAAGCGAGGGAAGGTGGGAGAAAATAGGGACGCAGTGGGAATGGAAGGTCGCGAAGGGAAGGAAAAGACAAGTAAGTAGCTGCAGGACATAGAAACGTGAGAAGGTAGAAAAGGATATCGATCGAAATATGCCAAAGTATTGAGTGAGTAAAGGTGGGAACTCGTAGATGGAAAGGAAAATAAGAAGATAAAAAATGAAAGGATGAGGAAGAGGAGTACAATTAATGAAGGTGACTCGTGCAAGGTGAATTAGTAGATAGAATAGAGGCAGAAGATAGATAGTGCTTTTACCCAGAAGAAGGGCAATTGGGGGAAGGTGTGAGGAGCGAGGGAGGAGAAACGAAATGCGAGTAGATGAAAAAGAGGTAAGAAAAAAAAAGGATTAAAAAAACAAGAAAAGTGTACGAAATGATTGAAAAGTGAACTGATATAGATTACAAAAGTTCACAGAGAAACACAATAAGATGAAGGTAAAAGATTGATTGATTGATTTATATTAGGCGCCGCAACAGCGAGGTCATATAGCGCCAGAAAAAGGTGATAGAGAGGTGTGACAGCAAGCAGGATGAAGGTAAAGGAAGGCGAGAAACAGAAATGAGGGGAAGAGGAGAGAATGAAGAAGGTGAGGAAAGCTAACTTCGAAATGGAAAAAAGAAAAAGAAAACGGTGAGAAGTTGGATAAGCAGCTGAGAGAAAGAATGGAACAGGAAGAGAGTTAAAAGAGTGAGAAAAGAGAAGAAAGAGGGGATGAATGAAGAAAAAGGGGGTGAATGAAGAGAAAGAGAAAGAGAGAGAGAGAGAGAGAGAGAGAGAGAGAGAGAGAGAGAGAGAGAGAGAGAGAGAGAGAGGAAAGCAGAAGGAGAAGTGAGTTACAGGCTGTTGAGGTGATCATCTCCATCACTTTACCTGACCCCGTTCACCTTCCCTCACCTTGTTTCTCCTCTCCTCCTTCTCTTCCTCCCACCCCTCCCTTCTCTCCAATCCTCTCTTCCTTCTTCCTTTTCCTTCCCTACTCCTCACCTTCTCCTCTCCAAACCTCCCCTCCCCTTTCCTTCCTTTTCCATTTCTTTGCTTCTTCTCCCCTTCCCTCCTCTTTCTTTCCTTCATTCATCCTTCTCATATCTTAGTTGTTTCTCAGATCCTATTCATCCTTCCTTGCTAACTCCCTTTCTTCTTTTTTCCTTTCACCCTCGTTTCTTCCACCACCCCTCCCTCCGATTTCCACGTCCCCTTCTTCCTGCCCCTCCCCCGCCATCTTTGTCTCCGAAAACAACACATCATGTACTTCAATCAATGATAATAACTGGACTTGTTAAGGTTTACAATAGGGAAGAGAATGAGAAGACTCGACCAACCAAGGACTTCAACACCACTGCCTAGGGATCCGATATGCTTACAAATGAAACTACATAATTATAGGAGGCAACTGAGCAGTGTTCCTTCCACTTTAAGGTTTAATTATAAATGGGTTAATATTATACTATGGTCAACATTAAGTGTCGGGTCTTTAATGTTAGCTAAACCCTAGAACTGTTCTTATATCCGTTTCATAGCAAAGTCATGATAATTACTAGCCTTACCTATCTGTGTTTAAGTCTAGTGGAAGAAGAAGAGTGTTGGCCAAGACGTCACTGGACGTCCTTCATAGCCTTGCCTCCAGAAGCACTGTAAACAAAGGGCAAACAAAAACGACAGTAGTCATCATAAGGAGTAGACACACTTGTACAGTACATCAATATATATATATATATATATATATATATATATATATATATATATATATATATATATATATATATATATATATATATATATATATATATATATATATATATATATATATATATATATATATATATATAAACAACCTGTATAATCCGAGCATTTTTTAATTAAACATTAATGAAGTTATTCAGAAGTCACCACTTTCGCTGTCAGGGCAAGCGAAATCTAACAACAGTAATAGGTATATATCTGCACAAATACATTATGGTAAGAAAAATCGAAAGCATTTATATCTAATCCAACAAATAATTATATATTACGACAGGCAAGAGCAACAATAATAAGATGTGACCTTGTACGGATTAACTAACAAGTACTTTTAGTTTTGATGGTGAAGAACTTGTAGTATCGAGTTTCTTCTACTTCCACTTTGTTTACTGTCACTGTCCGTAGATCTCCAAAAAAAGTTCTTACGAAACGAACAGCAGGTAAGTTGAATGCTTATTGTATATTCGTTTGGCGGCATAAATTCGCTACAATTCTACGTGGGTAATATGAGTGATGGTGTAGCACTCTCCAATTAATAACTCATTGAGGATAGAGAGGGAGAGAGGGAATTGAGGAAGGTAAGAGGGGGCCTAACAACGTCAATAATAATTTATAGTACTGTACCCTGATGCCAAACTTAACACATGGCATAGGAAGTGAGATAAAGCGAGGTGGGCGGTCCAACTATACACACCTGTGCCTCGCCCTTGTTTTCTATGATGTTTTATGACGCCAACCTTGAGAGAATGGCTGCTTGCTTGCATAATGATATTGCTAAGCCAAATATAGATCGCCAGAATTTCCACTAAATGCCAGCGTTTATAAGTTAACACTCTCAGACCCCATTAATGCATGTTTGGTGTCTATAATGTTGCACAGTGTATGTAAAGGAGTCAGTCACATGGTACATTTGCAAACTGTGTTCAATATGTATAGTTTTGGGTCTTGGTACAATTCAGATGTCCAAATTGTGAGTGGCGAGCCAAGGAGTGTCAAGTACGACTAACCGGCCTGAAGATAATATAGCGACATTGATCATACAAGTTTGTACATTACTAATCTGAATCACAACAATATCGAAGAAGTCAGCGAGCAGGAAGCGCGAGAGACACTCCAGTCCACTTTATCATGTACCCAGCCCAAACAAGTCATCCAGCCGAGAGTAGTCATGAAGCCCCACACTGGAGACACTCAACCCACAGTAGACACCCACACTAGACACCAACTCTATAGACACTCATTCTGGTTTTAGTCCCACCCAGTATTCATTTAGTTTCTTACATATTATTATCAGTAACCTTGAATGGCATCCTGGAAAGACGTGTTGCTTGTTAGTAAAAAAATGTTGACTGGAGGAAGGTAGGGTGGAGGTGGATGTTGTAAAAAGAGTGAGGGGAATGTGGGTTGCAGTAACGTGGGGAGGGTTAGGTGGATTACAGGGGAGGGGGATGGAGAGAGTGGTGGATAGAGGATGTGAAGATGGAGTGTAAAGGAGAGGGGAGTGAGAAGGTGGAGTACAAAGGATAGGTGAATGACAGGGTGGAGTGAGTGCCGGAATGGAAGGGGAAAAGGGAGGAGGAGGATGTGGCAAACAAGGACAGATGAAGGCGAGGTGATGGGTAGGAGAAAAAAGGTAGAAGGGAAGGATCGGATGGCGCGAATTGCAGTGGAGGCTTAGAACACCGAAGAAAAAATAACAGGATAGAACATAAAAATTAAGAAATGTTTGGATGGAGGAAGGCTGGCAAGGTGACGAAGGGTAGTGAGACAGAAAATTATAGGATGAAGAGTGATGGTAAGGGAAGGATTATGGTGATGATTGTGGTCGGATGGTGCTGAGGAGGAGGATATGGTATGGTAAGAGTTTCGTAAAGGAAAATGCAGTAAAGGAAGTTCATGGGTGGGGAGATTTGAGATTGGAGGAGGTCAAGAGGTGAGCGGAGCGGAGGTCAGGTCAGGTGAATATGTAAGAAACCATGGAGAGTGAAACAGATAATGTCAAGGTATTTTACGTCACAATCATACATACTACGGCCAGGAAAAGTGTCAGAGATCACAATATAGATGTGTGTGTGTGTGTGTGTGTGTGTGTGTGTGTGTGTTAATGACGAAACCTAAACGAGATTTACTTCCAAAGTCAAACTTGAAAAAAATATATATGTTCTCACCATACAGCCACATTTAAAAAAAATGCAAAACTGACACCTCATTTCATTCTCAAGCCGAGAATACTACAGGTGCAGAGAGTGATGTTTGCTAAGTTTTTTTTTTTCATATACAGGGTTATTCAAAACTACATTTACAAAATGACAGGGTAAAGTCCTGACATGATGTTAAACATATTTCCATATGTAATTTTCAAAAATTTAAAAAGTTAATGACAGACATGAAAGCCAAATCCATTACCGTGGGCGAATGATCGAACACTTCTAAAATTAACTCCTCCCCCCCACAGCACCCCGTGTTCTCTCTCAGGTAGACGAGGGAACTTAATACAACGTATGAAGCAATAAACCCTTATCGATCACGGGTATTGTTTTGTGGTCGAGTTACACTTACCGAGTGATACGTGTAGATGCCAGGGCGGTACTACTAACTTATCTGATATTACAAGAAACACGAAGCCTTGGGATCGATTAAAAGCCAACGGATCTGTTTGAATCCCATGATCGATAAGGGTTTCATTGCTTCATACGTTTTAAAACTTGCCTCGTCCACTTAAGAGAGAGCAGGGGATGAGGTGGGGGTAGGTGTTATTTTAAAGTGTTCGATCGTTCGCCCACGGCATTGGATTTGGCTTTCATGTGTGTAATTAACTTTTTAAATTTTTGAAAATTACATATGGAAATATGTTTAACATCATGTCAGGACTTTACCCTGTCATTTTGTAAATGTAGTTTTGAATAACCCTGTATATATAGGTCTTATTAGTCTAGTAAAACCCAGACTATGGTGTTATGCTAACTATATAGGCTTTAGTATTAGGTATCAGTTAGTGGTTTCGTATCAGGGTTGTGGTATACTAATTATGTAAGGGTGTCGGAACTAACTAAGGCACTGCACCACATCACGATACCACTGGGAACATTTGTCTTCTGAGAACCGAGGCTGTGAAGGAATTTACTTGACGTCATTGTTGTGTGACTTCTCCCCTACCGGTTCGTTTTTATAATGCTCTTGTATCGAATCCATCTCCTAATTTCTATGACATTTCGATAATTATAATGTACGCGACGACAATAAAACGAAACATTTACAAGTACGATGGTCGGAGTGTATTTTTCTAAGGTTACAGAGTCCTATGGGGGTGTGTCTAACCCCTAATTGCTAACGAGTTACAAAGAGAGAAAAAAATGTATGGGATGGTGTCGAGAGGATGTCCCACTATGCGGTCAGTATCTACATTTCAATACAGTGGCGAATCCTACAACACTTCACAGATCACTTTAGTCGTAGAGTTCTCTTGATTATTATTTCCTATTATATTATATTTCCTACTGTGACGGTGTTTATATTTCAGGTTGCATTTCCTCAGACAACGCCATAATTAATTCAAAGGGTAGGACACTGGAGGCAACTTGGAGTACCGTACATTATGTCCAAGAAACTGTACCGAAAACCAGATAACCTAAACCGTCTTTATCCATCCCCCACTTCTCTTCGTCGTCTCCTAATCCCTGCCTCTCCATCCCCTATTCTCCCTCCAATCCCCACACTTCCTATCACCCACCTTCTCCCCAGCTGGCCTTCACACGTGCCATCTGTCGTCCTTCTCTCAACAAGGAGTGCAGGGGTTCGCAGTATAATCTGGATGGTATCTGATTAATGCTACATTTTTACTAGACATGTTCGCCTTGGTGCATCAGAAGTGGTGCTACTTTCCTCTTCTTTTCCTGTATGTCTTACTGCCTTGTCTACTTGTCTGCTATGTCTGCTTCACCTTCAGTATCATGTGTTTGTATGTCTGCTGACTGCTTGACTTCTTGCCATGTCTGCTGATTGTGTCTTGCCTTAAAAATCGTGTGACTATTTGTCTGCTGTCTGTCTCTACCGTCTGCCTGTTTGACATGGCTGACTCTGCCTGTGTGCCTGCTTTCAGCCTGCCTTGTTTGCTATGTCTGCCACGCCTTCTGTACTGTATAATCATCTGTCTATCTCCATTTCGTATTTTTTATCTCATAGAACTATCTTTAGTGACCTTTGATACTAAATTCATGGTTCATATCTATATCTGTGTGATAATGTCGGCGTCTGAGCTGCACAATGATAGTGAGTATTGAGCTGTGTCATAGATGTGGTGACAATGGAGGTCGAAGAGTCTGGTGATGAACCACTCTTAAGATATGTGACCATGGGGAAGAACTAAATCAATAAATATTAAAAAAAAATTAACGACGATAAAAATTAATGCCGATATGTCTGATGATGATACACTCTGAAGTATGTGATTGGGGAGGAACCAGACAAGAGGCCTGACCGTGAAATCGAGTTGTTGTTGTGGAGCGCGTGTGTACGGTGTGTCTGGGTACACTGGCGCTCTCTCCGGACACAACCAGAAAGAGAGAGTTGGGAATGCTTGGCGTCACGTCAGGTGCCACCAGGCCTCGAGCAGGATGTGCAAGGCGTGTGGCTGGTCCTTTCCCCCCTCCCTCCACCACCACTACCACCGCCACAACCACCACTGCTCTCTGTTCTATACTTCTATGAGCACAAGTTAGAAGGGTGTTGCAAAAGTCTAGGTAACCGCCATGAGCTTGCTTCACGAATACACACACACACACCACACACACACACACACACACACACACACACACACACAAGCCTAGGTAACCGCCATGAGCTTGCTTCACGAATACACACACACACACACACACACACAAGCCTAGGTAACCGCCATGAGCTTGCTTCACGAATACACACACACACACACACACACACACACACACACACACAAGCCTAGGTAACCGCCATGAGCTTGCTTCACGAATACACACACACACACACACACACACACAGCGTAGCGATGTTGGTATTACCCACTATCAAATATAAACACACTGCTCCCAAATTCGATGTTATTCAATAAAGCCTCGTCACGTGGAACACTAGTCACTCTGTACTCTGTTCCCCAACTAACCACGTCATATCTGGGATTGGAGAGCTACCGATTCCTCCAAACCATGGCAGAATACAGATTTCTACAATAGTACTAATTGGTAATCTGTTTTGTAGCATACGTTGGAGGAATCATTTGCCATCCAATTTTACCACAAGGTATGCATATATAAACGTCCTACAAGTTGAAAGAAAAAAAAATGCAAACAGTTATCAGAATATAGA
>JAWQEG010001811.1:67500-69727 GCA_033782935.1 Petrolisthes cinctipes
GCAGAATAAAAATTTACCCAACAATAAAGTTCTGACGTGCAAAACTATCGAAGAGAAAAAATATATATATACAAGATTATACTCACCGATGCTGAACTAAACCAAGAACACAGATCAGGAGTGTGTAGGTATTTTTTAAGTCCTGGCCATGAAGGGGGTCTTGAAATTTTGTAGTCGTTCCTGTCGTGTAGATAAAGTTGGGAATTCATTACAGGTGGAGAGTGAGACAAGGGGTTATACCTACAAAGACTTTGATAGAATATTGTGAATAGGTATACAGCATTACAATTAAAATATAAACAATTATCTAACATTACAAAAGACATTTAGTACAGTATACAGGGTTGATACATCTGGAGCTCCTCATTCTTCCAAACATATTCCAAGCAACAGGCCAACCAACTTTTTGTTTTGTTTATCTGGTTCTGTTTCCTGGCACACGCTGGAGGAACCAAGGAGCTCTAATGAACCAAAAGCATAATAGTCCCTGAATTAAGCATACATGAAATGAAACAATTATTACTTAACCTTAATGAACTATTTACTAAGATGACGACTGGAAGAAAAATAAGATCTTGAACTTGTAAAAGCTTCAAGAATAAAATAATACACTCAAAACAATATAATAATTTTAAATAGCCAGTTCACATAACCGATGAGACTTTTTTATATGACGTAAAAAGTATTAACTGTAAAAATGGAATATAAAATGTTGCCTGATAATAATGCAAGAAAAAACACTGCTTCAAGGAAATAGCAGAATTAAAGACTTGTTCACCGTTGTGTCTGTCTGTGTGTCTGTCAGCCTCTATTCTTGTGTGTGTGTGTGTGTGTGTGTGTGTGTGTGTGTGTGTGTGTGTGTGTGTGTGTGTGTGTGTGTGTGTGTGTGTGTGTGTGTGTGTGTGTGTGTTTGTGTGTGTGTGTGTGTGTGTGTGTGTGTGTGTGTTTAATCATCTGCATGTCTGTCTGTCAGCTTGTCTATCTGTCTGACTGTATGGCTGTGTGAGTGTCCGTCTGTCTGTATGTATGCCTGTATCTGTCTGTGTGTATGTCTATGTATGTGTCTGTCTGAGTGTGCCTATAAATAAATCAGTAGGCGGATGTAAGCTACGTTACTACGATTTTCGCTGTCTGTTGGCGGCTTTCCACTCCTCATGGCCCAGTCTCACTTTTACTGCTTTCCTCCCTCCCTCCTTCCATCCCTCCCTCCTTCCCTCCATATATATGTGTACAGTTTCAATATACCTCTTTCCTTCCCTCCCTCCTTCCCTCCATATATATGTGTACAATTTCAATATACCTCTTTCCTTCCTTCCCTCCTTCCCTCCATATATATGTGTACAGTTTCAATATACCTCTTTCCTTCCCTCCCTCCTTCCCTCCTTCCCTCCATATATATGTGTATAGTTTCAATATACCTCTTTCCTTCCATCCCTCCTTCCCTCCTTCCCTCCATATATATGTGTATAGTTTCAATTATACCTCTTTCCTTCCCTCCCTCCTTCTCGTCATCTATATATATACCTCTTTCCTCCTCGTATTAATCCCTTTCATTGTACTCTTCCTCATCTTTCCCCTTTCCCCTTTCTTCATTCCATCACCACCCCCCCCCCCAAAAAAAAAAAAAAAAAAATAAATAAAAAAAAAAATAATAATAATAATAATGTTCTCCTGTTCCTTTCCTTTCTCTCCTTCCCCATTTTCCCCTTCCTTTATCCCTTTCCTCCCCTCCAAATTAAAATATAACTGTTCCTCTCCCCTCTCCTTTCCTTTCTTTCCTTCCCCCCTCCTCCCCCATCAAAACCTTTCACCGCCCCCCCTGCCCCTCAAAATAAAATATAACTGTTCCTCTCCCCCTCCTTTCCTTTCTCTCCTCTTCTCCCCTCCTCCCCCCATCAAAACCTTTCACCGCCCCCCCTGCCCCAAAAAATAAAATATAACTGTTCCTCTCCCCCTTCCTTTCCTTTCTCTCCTTCCCCCCTCCTCCCCCCATCAAAACCTTTCACCGCCCCCCCTGCCCCCCAAAAAATAAAATATAAACTGTTCCTCTCCCCCCTTCCTTTCCTTTCTCTCCTTTCCCCCCTCCTCCCCCCATCAAAACCTTTCACCGCCCCCCCCTGCCCCCCTCCCCCCCTCCCTCGTCACCTTGGTTTTGCCCGCTTCTCTGTGTTATGTTACTGGACTTTCTAAAACCGAGTAACTGTTTCCTTCCCCTCCCTCCCTCTCT
>JAWQEG010001812.1:0-82500 GCA_033782935.1 Petrolisthes cinctipes
GGAGTGTTGGATGGGGAGGAGGAACCTTCTTTTACATTTTTACTATGCTTTCCCTCACCTAAATAATAATAATAATAATAATAACAATACGAGTTTGCAAAGTATAATCAAAACAACATCCCCTCAGGACCACCCAATAAGTTGATTTGTGGTTTGTTGGTGTGTGTGTGAAAGTTCTCTGTATTGCACTGTGTATTTTCTCTTTATTTTCCCCACCACCACCACCACCACCACCACGTCCTCATCATCACTGCCACTCCCACATTAGTCTTCATCACTCACAGTTTTCATCTGTCAACGTCACTCCTCACTCACTTGGTTATTCCTCTTAATTTATCCCCCTTTTTCTCTTTCTGTCTCTCTTGCTCTTTGTCTCTCTCTCTCTCCCTCTTTCTCTCTCTGCCTCTGTGTCTCTGTCTGTCTCTCTCCCTCTTTTCTCTCTCTGTCTCTCTCTCTCTCTCTCTCTCTCTCTCTCTCTCTCTCTCTCTCTCTCTTTTTTACTTATTACACCAGCCCAACATAAAAAATTTCCCCTCACTTCACCTCATCTCTCTCTTATCACTCGTCACCTAGTTCTCTCTCTCTTTGATCCTTCTTCACCCACTCCTTTTCTCTCCTCCTCTCCTTGGACACCCCCTTCCTCCTCCTCCTCCCTACCCCTTTTCTTCTCCCTTATTTACCCTTCCTCAATCACTTCTCCTATGTCCTCTCTTCTCCTCTGTAGTGAAAATATGTAAACATTTGGTTATAAGGCTTTGTAAGGATGTGTTCCAAGCTGGTTGCAAAATGATCAGGTGGCATGTAGACTTAGACTTAAGATGATTAATTAAATGTGGGTTAAAGTGAAGAAAACATATCAACTTTAGTTTCATTTCCCTTTACATCCATCCATCCCTTCCTTCTTCTTTCCTATTCTCCTCTCACTCTTTCCTCTTCTATCCACCCTCTTCCTATACCCTAGATCTGCTCTCCCAGTCCCCTCCTCAACCACCCCTTTACATCCCTTCTTCCGCTTTTCTCCTTCCCCCCTCCCTCGCCCTCCAATCCACTCACTGTACTCCACCCAATTATAGGACATGGAGTGTTTACCAAGGAGTGTGGAGGAGTGTAGTAGTGTAATATAGGAGACGTGAAGTGGGCACCCAGAGAGATTTGACCCATCTTGAGAAACCTGTAGGGTGTGTAGGCGAGATTGAAGAGTATTTAGGATAGAGCAGGATATTATTATTTTTTATATATATGTGGAGGCGAGATTGAGAGTAATTAGGATAGAGTAGGATATATATATATATATATAAATATATATATATATATATGCGTAAGCGAGATTGAAGAGTAATAAGGATAAAGCAAGGTAATTATTTTTTGATATATGTGTAAGCGAGATTGAAGAGTAATTAGGATAGAGCAGGATATTATTTTTTTATATAAGTGTAAGCGAGATTGAAGAGTAATTAGGATAGAGCAGGGTAATAATTTTTTATATATGTGTAAGCGAGATTGAAGAGTAATTAGGACAGAGTAGGATAATATTTTTTTTTATATATATACCTCAACCTCGGGACTGTAGGTTGTGTAAGCAAGATTGAAAAGGAATAAGGACCGAACAGGATTATTATTAATAATTTATATATATATATATATATATTATTTATATATATATATATATATATATATATATATATATATATATATTTATATATATATATATATATATACAGGGTGTATCGCGAGGTATATCATTAAATTACACCAGAGATATAAAATAAAATTTTGAGTATATTTTGTTCTATAAAGTATGGTGTGTGTGATCTCAGTAAAGTACAATGACTACTGATAAAAACTATTTTAACGTGTGTTGTCAAAATGGCGGTGAGCGTCGGAGGTAGGGTAGCCTAATTATGTTTTTCGGACCAAAGAGGCCTTATTTATTTCATCTTAATAAGTTTTATCATGATTGCAATATTTGTGTGATGTTCTATAACGTACATTGAATCATATTTTTAATGCAGAGGGATAATACCAGGCCTGTATAAGAAGAAAATCCGTGAAATGTAGGGAAATGCTAAGATTTGCAGCTGGTGTTATGTCGGGTAAAGTTAACCTAACCTCCAAAAGATATTAATCATATTTCGTCGAATATTATTTATAGGGGCCTGGTATTATCCCTTTGCATTGAAAATATGATTCAATGTAAGTTATAGAACATCACATAAATATTGCAATCATGATAAAACTTATTAAGATGAAATAAATAAGGCCTCTTTGGTCCGAAAAACATATTAGGCTACCACTACCTCCGACGCTCACCGCCATTTGACAACACACGTTAAAATAGTTTTTATCAGTAGTCATTGTACTTTACTGAGATCACACACACCATACTTTATAGAACAAAATATACTCAAAATTTTATTTTATATCTCTGGTGTAATTTAATGATATACCTCGCGATACACCCTGTATATATATATATATATATATATATATATATATATATATATACACCCTGTATATCTCAACCTCGGGACTGTAGGCTAGGCTGTCAGGGTGTTGGGAGAATAATATAAGGGGGATTGTTGAGTATGTATTAAAATATTAAAACAAGGATATTGTTAAGTATGTATCAAAAGATTAAAAAAAGGGATATTGTTGAGTATGTATAAAAAAAATTAAAAAAGTGATATTGTTGAGTATGTATAAAAAAATTAAAAAAGGGATATTGTTGAGTATGTACAGCATCTAGAGTAATTTATTTCACATAGACTGGTGATGTCAGGAAGGTGGACAATAGGCAGTCAACAAACTTTCGAAAGTGTATTAGAGAAATGCAGTTGTATTCAGATATGTTTTTTTTTACTATAGAGGATGCACCGTTTTCAGAACCATTGGGATTATAACTCATCTTGGTCTCATGAGCACTTAAAGGGGGTAATTCACTTTTGGTACATTGGAGTGCCTTGATTCTTCCAAAGTATGTCAGGAAACAGGACCAAATAAACAAAAAATAATGGTGTTCTGTTGCTTGGAATTATTTGGAGGATTCAGTTGCTCCAAATTTACCAACACAAAATTTCCCCCTTAATTAATTTCTTGGCTACGTAACTCGACTTTTGTTCTCTACTCTGGCTAACGTCAGATGATTCTAATACCAATCAGGTGGTCAAACGTAGACAGACAGACAGAGACGATAGCAGAAGAAGTGGCAGAAGAAATGGCTGAAAAATGGAACAGCTGAAGTTGCAGAAAAAGTAGCTGAAAAATGAAACAATTATGCAGAATATGAAGCTGAAGAAGTGGCAAAAAACGGAGCAGCAAAAGTGGCAGCAGAAAATGGCAGAAAATGAATCAGCAGAAGTGGCAGAAAATGAAGCAGCAGGAGTGGCAGAAAATGAAGCACAGGAAGTGGCAGAAAATGAAGCACAGGAAGTGGCAGAAAATCAAGCAGCAGAAGTGGCAGCAGAAGTGACAGGGAGAAGTGGCCAGTATCGCAGTGTGTGGAGAGCCAGGAATTTCATCAAGGCAGTTGGTGACGCCCTTGTGGCTGTCTGAGTGGACTTGGACACTGCTCCTGGGGAAAGGCCTTGAAGGGGAAGGGGAAGGGAAGGTAGAGGGGGAAGGGAAGGGAGAGGGGAAAGGGAAGGGGGAGGGGGAGGGGAGGGGGAAAGAGGAGGAAGGAGGCGGCGGAGGGGAAAGGGGAGGGGGAGAGAGAGGAGAGGAAGGGAAGGGGAATGGGGGGAGAGGGAGGCGGGAGAAGGGGAAGGGGAATGGGGGGAGAGGGGGAGGAAGAGAGGGAAAGGGAATGGGGGGAGAGGGGGAGGGAGAGTGAGGAGGAAGAGGGCATAAAAGGTAAGGGTGTGATAGGGAAGGTGAGGGAGAATGTGCTGGGTGTAAGAGGTAAGGGTGTGTGTGAGGGTGAGGGTGATGAGGGAGTATGTGCTGGGTGTGAAAGGATGAGAGGTGAGGGGAGAGAGGAGTGAGTGTGGGGTGAAGGAAGGGAGAGGGGAAGGTGTGAGAGTCAATCGAGGGGAAGGGAGCGAGTGAGTGAGTGAGAGGAGAGGGGAGTGTAAGGGAGGGCTGAGAGATGCTGGAAAAGGTTGAATGGAGGGAGAGGGGAAGGGAGTGAGTGAGTGAGAGGAGAGTGTAAGGGAGAGCTGAGAGATGCTGGAAAAGGTTGAATGGAAGGAGAGGGGAAGGAAGGAAGGGAGTGAGTGAGTGAGTGAGAGGAGAGTGTAAGGGAGAGCTGAAACGTGCTGGAAAAGGTTTAACTGAGGGAGAGGGGAAGGGAGGGAGAGGGGATGGAAGGGAGGGAGAGAGAGGGGGAGTGAGTGAGAGAGAGGAGAGTGTATGGGAGGGCTGGGAGATACTGGAAAATAATGAAAAGAGTTAGAGGAAATTAAAGATGAGACTTTTACGAGACGAGGGAAATGAAAAATAAAAAACTCATTCTATTTTCTTAATTGGTCCTATTAGGGTAAAGTAGCCGCTAGTATCATTCTGAAGCTCATTGGATAAACTGATGATTACACTATTTGTTTAATTGATAGAGAGCCAGACAGAGACTTATAAGAGGAGGAAAACAGGAGGAAAGAGGACACGGAACTTGTAGATCAGAAAGATTTACCGTATGTTTAATTGATAGAGAGGCAGACAGAGACTTATAGAAGGAGGAAAACAGGCTGATATAGAACACGGAAATTGTAGATCAGAAAAAGAAAAAATTGAGAAGGAGAAGAAGGAAAATCAAAGAGAAAGTAGAGAGAAGAGGGAGTGATAGAGAGGAGAAGACGAGGTGGAGGAGGAAGAAGTAAAGAGAAGCAAGAAGAGAGATAGACAGGATTGCGGAAGGGAAGAGATTGAGAAGGAGGAACAAGAGAAGTTGGAGAAACGGGAAATGAGAAATTAACTAATAGAAAAACAGAAATTCTGAGAAAATAGCAATGGAGGAAGATAGATGAAGGAGGAGAGAGGAAGATTGATGAAGGAAGGAGGGAGAAGGAGGAGAGAGAAAGAGAAGGAAGGAGGGAGAAGGAGGGAGAAAAGAAGATGAAAGTGGGGAGGGGGAAAGAAGGAGAAAGGGAAGAAAAAGAATTGAGAAGGAGGATCAAAAGAAATATAAATCGAAAAAGGAGGAGGAGGAATGGAGGGAATATTACTGAGAGAAAAGGGAGGGGAGAAGATGAAGAGGTAGGAACAAAGGAAGGAGAAAAAAAAGAAAAGATCGATCGAGAGTAAGGGACAAAGGAATTATTTAAAGAAGGGAAAGGAAGGAGAAAAAAGGCCTAAAAAAGATGGACGAAAAGGAGGAAGAATACGGAGAGAAAGAGACAGAGGAAGGAGAAACAGAGAAAGGAATAAGAAGGAGAGAAAGGTATAAAAGAAGGAAGGAAGGAAGGAAGGAAGGAAGGAAGGAAGGAAGGAAGGAGGAAGATGGAGAGGAAGGAGGAAGATGGAGAGGAAGGAGGAAGATGGAGAGGAAGGAGGAAGATGGAGGAGTAAGGAGGAGACGAAGGAAGAAGAGAAAGGGACGTAGGAAGTAGAAACAGAAAAAGGAAGGGGAAGGAGAGAAAGGTACAACAGAAGGAAGGAAGGAAGGAAGGAAGGAAGGAAGGAGAGAAAGGTACAAAAGAAGGAAGGAGGGAAGGAAGGAAGGAAGGAAGGAAGGAAGGAAGGAAGGAAGGAGAGAAAGGTACAAAAGAAGGAAGGACTGAAGGAAGGAAGGAATGAAGGAATGAAGGAAGGAAGGAAGGAAGGAAGGAAGGAAGGAAGGAAGGAAGGAAGGAAGGAAGGAAGGAAGGAAGGAAAGAAAGGTACAAAAGAAGGAAGGAAGGAAGGAAGTAAGAAAGAAAGGAAGGAAGGAAGGAGAGAAGGTACAAAAGAAGGAAGGAAGGAAGGAAGGAAGGAAGGAAGGAGAGAAAGGTACAAAAGAAGGAAGGAAGGAAGGAAGGAAGGAAGGAAGGAAGTAAGAAAGGAAGGAAGTAAGAAAGGAAGAAAGGAAGGAAGGAAGGAAGGAAGGAGAGAAAGGTACAAAAGAAGGAAGGAATGAAGGAAGGAAGGAAGGAGAGAAAGGTACAAAAGAAGGAAGGAATGAAGGAAGGAAGGAAGGAATGAAGGAAGGAAGGAATGAATGAATGAATGAATGAAGGAAGGAAGGAGAGAAAGGTAAAAAAGAAGGAAGAAATGAAGGAAGGAAGGAATGAAGGAATGAATGAAGGAAGGAAGGAATGAAGGAATGAATGAAGGAAGGAGAGAAAGGTACAAAAGAAGGAAGGAATGAAGGAAGGAAGGAAGGAGAGAAAGGTACAAAAGAAGGAAGGAATGAAGGAAGGAAGGAGAGAAAGGTACAAAAGAAGGAAGGAAGGAAGGAAGGAATGAAGGAAGGAAGGAGAGAAAGGTACAAAAGAAGGAAGGAAGGAAGGAAGGAAGGAATGAAGGAAGGAAGGAAGGAAGGAAAGGTATATTGGCTATTTCTCCTTTTCACCACAACCCGAGAACCAGGTCGACCTCTTTACGCTCACTGCTCACTACCTCCCTCACTTCTATTCGGCCTCACTCTCACTTTATTTTTTCTGTCTTCCACTATTGCTCTCTGTCTTTCTGTCTGTCTTTCTGTCTTTCTGTTTGTCTTTCTGTTTGTCTTTCTGCCTGTGTTTTTGTCTGTCTGTCTTTCTGTCTGTCTGTCTGTCTGTCTTTCTGTCTGTCTTTCTGTCTTTCTGTTTGTCTTTCTGCCTGTATGTTTGTCTACTTTGTATGTGTTTAGTTCCTGTTCTCTCTCACTCTACCACATACACACACACACACACATCCTACCAATACCACTTCTCCTCAGCCACTCCCAACACATTCAGGCCTCCTTCTTCTTCTTCTACCTATCTCACCACCACCACCACCACCACCACCACCACACATACAGTCCCCACCTCACCCACACATACAGTTACCACCACCACCACCACCACACATACAGTCACCCCCACCTCACCCACACATACAGTCCCCACCTCACCCACACATACAGTCACCACCACCACCACCACCACACATACAGTCACCACCACCACCACACATACAGTCACCACCACACATACAGTCCCCACCTCACCCACACATACAGTCACCACCACACATACAGTCACCACCACGACCACCACCACACATACAGTCACCACCACCACCACACATACAGTCACCACCACCACACATACAGTCACCACCTCACCCACACATACAGTCCCCACCTCACCCACACATACAGTCACCACCACACAGACAGTCACCACCACCACCACACATACAGTCCCCACCTCCTCACCCACACAGTCCAATATAATCCCAGGTGGATCACGGGTCAATCTTTCATCCGTATCTCTTCCTACTTCGTGGTCTGGGAAGAAGTAAAAAACGAGAGATGAAGAGAGAGCCAGATACCTTGAATTTGAGAGGAAATGTCTGGCTAAGGATTGCGTACTGTGAATTTCCAGCTCGTGTTTCTTCCAGTGTTTTTCAGTCTTTTGATTGTAAAGAGGTGCTCCATTGTGGGCGATTTCAAGGACAGCTGAGTTCTCCCAACTATTATAAAAAAAAAAAAAAAAAATGCTGATAAACAGAAGGTACAAATTTACATCTGGTTCAGTTTGTAGAATCAGTAGTCCTTCACAAGAGACGATCCTCTCTATTTACGACTGTGTAGGGTGAATAAAAATGGATGTAGTTTGCAAGTTCTAGGGCACGAGAAAAATATCTATAAGTGTGGAGTCTTTGATCTGATAAAGTTGTAATGAAACTGTAAAAAGTTTCCGTACTTTAAAAATACGTATGTATATTTTCACAATCTGTTACTAATCTACATTTATTGAGTGGCATATTGTGCAGTACTCTCTCTTCAGTATATTGAAAGGTCGAGAAGAGTTTAACACACTGTCAAATATTTTTCCAATTTAGTTGTCGCACTTCTGCAATACTTTATTTTAATTTTCAGAGATTGAGCGTCCAACTACATTCTTGAAAATATTCAGAATCACCATAGTTCTTTCTGTGTTTAAGTCCTTTGCAAGTTTTTTTTTACTAGCAGTCTATCCTTCCACTCATTGCTGTAAAATAATGTAGTGTAATATTTATATCTTTGCGTTGCAGGTTTGTGGGAGACAAGTTGCAGTCCCCGTCAGCTCCCAGACAGACCACAGGTGAGTTTTGTCCCACCAGTACTATGGGGAAATATCATAGCTAAAAAATACGTCTGGTACAATTTTCACTATGACACAAAGGGCAGATTTACTTTTCTAAATTTTCATTTTCCAATACTATATGAAATCCAATATATCTTATACGAAATACTGTCTGTGAAGATAAGAATGAAGTACTGAAGTATTATAGGGAGTATTTAATTTAGTGGGGAATATCATTTAAGAATGTTATTGTTACTGAGTGAAACATGCTGGGATGTGGTTTGACTGCAGTACAATCACTCATAAAAGTTCGTAAGGGTCTGTGTGTTTATTAGCCACACAAGGAACCACACGACCTTTTATGAGTGACTGCACGTGCAAACATCAAGATGCTGAATAAATGAAGCACAAAATATGATACAAGCCATCTGTGCACTACAAGAATCTGAGACTGAGAGCGAGATTTGTCAACTTGATGGAGCATTTGATGTGTTGATTCGTGTGTTGATTGATTAATGAGTCTGTGGCGACGCAGCAGTAAAGGTCATTGACGTCGTAATGGTGATGTTTATTTTATTAATATGTTATGAATCAGAGAACAGAAAGCCTGAACTGAAACGTACAGATTATCAACAATATACAGCCTCAGAAGAAAAGTCTGTACTGACAACTATTTCCAATATTGCTTTCAACACAATGACTCTGGATGTTTGGTATGTCTTGTTTGGCAAGTGATATCTTAAGGACCCTGTGATCGTGTATGGTAATTGAAGGCTTCTGATTCCTCCTGACTATGCCACGAAACAAGCTCCTTCCATATAGGTGTGTGTGTGTGTTTCATGGCAATGTTTGAAGGACTCATTTACCTCTAATTTCCTGACTATATCCTACACACACAGGGTCCCTTAAGGCATAATACCTACCGCCCTATATACAGTTGCTAATCGAGTTTGGAAAGTCTGCTTCTGTATGGGATGCGTGAATACCAAATAATTATCATGTACAGCCATAATCAAATATCCACCGACACTTTCCTTCCATCATAGTAAATATCTTGGTAATAAAGAACAACACGTGTATGATTTTGCAGCACCTCAAAATATTAATTGAGGTGGTTGACTTGACGTATTGTGTTGTATGATTATATTTTGATATGATACTGATTTATTTGCACAATGGAAGGAAAGTGTCAGTGGATATTTGATTGTGGCTGTACATTCGCGCTCCATAATCCTTGAGCAGACTTGCCCTTACACCCTGATCAAGGACTATGTGCCGCGACTGTACAGAGCATGAATAATCAAGTGTGTTTGTGCTCTCACCCAAAACAATTTTAACATCATTCCAGCCTAAATGCACAATCAACACATAGTTATTACACCCGGGCCAACGACGATAAATCTTTTCACGCTCTCACCCCAACTAAATATTAAATGCTTGGAAAATTAATGAGAACCTTTAATATCCACCTACACGCATGTTGTCCAGTCGACCATGAACGTTAGCTGTAAAACCTGAAGCATATATACATTCCCCTCATATACACGGACACACATGAATATACACACACACACACACACACACACACATATAAACGCAATCACTACTTATCCACACATATAATGCACAAACACATACGCACACACACACACACACACACACACACACACACACGTCAGGCCCAAAACGTACAGGGAAAAGTCTCTATGAATTTACATGCACACGGCATACACGCACTACACATTATTATGCATACACTTCACAGGTCCACACAGACACACAAGCACATACACTTCTTTCTCTCTTAAACACACACACACACACACACACAAAACACACACACACACACACACACACACACACACACACACACACACACACACACACACACACACACACACACACAAAACACACACACACACACACACACACACACACACACACACACACACACACACACACACACACACACACACACACACACTCACTCTCTCTCTCTCTCTCTCTCTCTCTCTCTCTCTCTTTCTCTCTCTCTCTCTCTCTCTCTCTCTCTCTCTCTCTCTCTCTCTCTCTCTCTCATACACACACACAGTCTCATCAAAATTGCTCTCAAAACAGGAAATACGCTGAAAAGAGAGACACTACCAGGAAGTCAACTTGTGCAGCCAAGCAGTGGAAGGCAGGGAGGGAGAGGGAGAGAGATGGAAAGAGATGGAGGGAGAGGGAGAGAGATGGAGGGAGAGAGAGGGAGAGAGATGGAGGGAGAGAGAGATGGAGGGAGAGGAAGAGAGAAAGAGAAGAGGAGGGTAAGGACATGGAGACGGGGAAAGATAGCACCCTGGGAAAGTGAGGGATGAGAGGAGAGAATGGGAAGGGTATAGTGAGAGAGGAGAGGTGGGAGGTGGAGGGGGAACTTGGACAATATCCTTCACTACCTTGAAATTAAACCCAATGGTGCAAATAGGTGATCTGTTTCGTGGTAATAATTTGGGGGAATCAGAAACCTTACAATTCACCCACAAAATAATCCCCCACAGTCTCTTAAGGGGGTGCTTGGGGGGTGCGGGAATAGGGGGACAGGTTTGGGGTGGGTAGAAAGCCTGTCCCCTATTCCCGCACCCCCCTAACCCCCCACCAAGCCTGTCCCCCTACTCCCGCACCCCCCCAAACCCCCCCCCAAGCCTGTCCCCTACTACCGCACTCCCCTCCCCCCCAAGCCTGTCCCCCGCACCCCCCCAAACCCCCCCAAAGCCTGTCCTCCTACTCCCGCACCCCCCCAAACCCCCCAAAGCCTGTCCCCTACTCCCGCACCTCCCTAAGCCCCCCCCTCAAGCCTGTCCCCCTATTCTCGCACCCCCTTAAGAATATTAGTATTATATTATCATCATCGACCTATATAGGATACAGGAGGATAATAGGATATAGGAGGATATTACATTATGGCGATAGTATACTTTTGGTACATTGGAGTGCCTTGATTCCTCCAAAGTATGCTAGGAACAGGACCACAGAAGAGCAAAAATAATAGTGTTCTGTTGCTTGGAATAGTTTGGAGGATTCAGTTGCTCCAGAATTACCAACACTGTTCTATCCTCTAAACTAATATACCCTCAAAACACATTAAAAAAAAAACACACACACAAAATTGGTGAGTAGAGTATAAGAGAGCCTGGTTGGAGTGACTTTCTTCTGTCTACATTGTGATATAAAGTAAAGCATGTCGCTGTAAGGGAGAGAAAGTATTTAATAACAATAAGTCGGAGTGTTAGGAGGCAGAGTGTGTACAGCCACAATCAAATATCCACAGACACTTTCCTAACATCGTAGTAAATATCTTGGTAAATAAAGAACAACACGTGTATGATTTTGCAGCACCTCATAATAATAATAATTGAGGGGGTTTAGTTAACGTAAGGTTTTGTTTGATAATTATAATTTGATATGATACTGATTTATTTGCACGATGGAAGGAATTGATTGTGGCTGTATCTCCTGCCTTGGCTGATGTGGTGTGTTTAGGACTCTTGCCGCCGACTGTACAACATATCAGTCTCCCCCCCTCACACCAACATCACCGGTCTCCAGTTACACAGTTGTTGATGTCAGCTGCACACACAACAATCACCCACTCAGTAATTTCTCTGCCATACAGCCCAGTTAGTCAGGGAGTCTCAGGGCCGATTCCACAGTGTTTTTTTTTTTTTTTTTTTTTTTTTGCAAGCACCATATTGAAAGAAACTGAACCGTGTAAAATTAATGACTCATGAGTGAATTATTTGATGAATTTGATGATTCCACTGTGAAACTATCGTAATTATGGAACTATCTGACATATTTTGTGGATATGGATACTGAATTTGTTGGATATAATTAAGACTGATGACAAGACAGTGTGGTTGGGGAGGATCATAACAAACCAAAGCCACTGTGGAATCAGCCCTCAGTGTTTGTGTTGTCATGGGGAGGTGTAAACATAAGGTAAATAATAATAATTGTGTTGTCAAGCATGGAGGAGAAAGTGGATAATGGAGACAGAACGAGAATGAGGAAAATCTGTTAGAAATGTAGAATTCTTAATTAAGGGAAGGAACTCGTGATGGTAAATTGGAGGGCTACTGATTCCTCCAAACTATGTCACGAAACTGATCCACTATTTGTAACATTGAAGTGATTTGTTTCCTGGCATACTTTGGAGGAATCAGTAGCACTTCAATTTATCCCCCCCTTAAGGACCCTGTGATGTAGTTAGAATATTAGAGGTAATTGAGTCCTTCAAATATTACCACGAAACGCCATCTTTATACAAGGTGCTAGTTTCGTGGCCTAGTCAGGAGGAATTAGAAGCCTCCACTTTTCATACACGGGCACAGGGTTCTTAATTCAAAATAAATACTATACTAATAACAAAATAAGCCCCTTAGGTAGGCATGGGTGTTTTGTTTTATCAGAGTGCTGCTTATTATTATTATTATTATTATTATTATTATTATTATTATTATTATTTTTATTTTTATTTTTATTTTTATTTTTATTTTTATTATTATTATTATTATTATTATTATTATTATTATTATTATTATTATTATTATTATTATTATTATTATTATTATTATTATTATTATTATTATTATTATTATTATTATTAATCTACTACTGAATCAAAACAATTAGGAAATATATAGGTGGGTTATTACAGACAAGGTCGTTAATTGCTGGTTAAACACAGTAATTGGCCAGAGTGGGACCGTCCAATTACCGATCTGACATATCCATTACCACTGGAAAATAGACGTGATAAAAATGATGAAACCAAATGCTTGTTGTTAGTAGTAATATAAGTTTGGTGGTTAAGGGGGTAATATGCTTTTGGTAAATTGGAAGGCCTTGATTCCTCCAACGTATGCCAGGAAACAGGGTCTGGTTAACAATACTATAATGGGTGTCTGTTGCCTAGAATAGTTTGGAGGAATCGTTTACCCCAGATTTATTGACACAGTGTACTCAAATGTATAGATAGATAGATAGCCTGTATATGGCCCCGTTGATTTCACGTGGACTATTTAGCCAGACAACCGCAAGTGACCTTAATTTATTTGCTGGAATGAAATGCACGAGTCTGCCGATTTCACAGTAGTTTATATTGGTATTGGTTTGCTTGTTCGTTTGTTAGCACCCGAACGAAAGAAAATGGACTGTGTAAATGACTTATGACTATGTATTGGATGAATTTGGTGAGTAAATTTTGTAGTGATCAAAATATTAATAGATAGGCTTGATAGATTTTTTGTTTGTGTATACTGAGCTTTTTGTAAATAATAAAGACTGACGACTGTGATTGACGAGGAGCTTAATTAAGGGGGTGCGGGAATAGGGGGACAGGGTTGAGGGGGGGGTTAGGGGGGTGCGGGAGTAGGGGGACAGGCTTGGGGGGGGTTAGGGGGGTGCGGGAATAGGGGGACAGGCTTAGGGGGGTTAGGGGGGGGTGGAATAGGGGGACAGGCTTGGGGAGGGGTTAGGGGGGTGCGGGAATAGGGGGACAGGCTGGGGGGGGGGGGTTAGGGGGGTGCGGGAATAGGGAGACAGGCTTGGGGGGGGTTAGGGGGGTGCGGGAATAGGGGGACAGGCTTGGGGGGGGTTAGGGGGTGCGGGAATAGGGGACAGGCTCTTCTACCCACCCCAAGCCTGTCCCCCTATCCCCGCACCCCCCCAGTCCCTTCCCAAGCCTGTCCCCCTATTCCCGCACCCCCTTAACGAATGGAAAAGACTGTGAAATCGCCCCTGATATCCGAATCCTCTCTTGCCATACTGTAAGCTAATTAAGAGACTGAGGGACACTCTACTTTTAAGCCGGAAAGGTTGCCCATAACTAACAGACCCAAATATGTGTATATGTGTGTGTGTTGTGGTGTGTGTTTGTGTGTGAATGTGGGATGTGGGTGTACTGTATGTGTGTGTGTATGTGTTTGTTTGGTATGTGTGTGTGTGTGTGTGTGTGTGTGTGTGTATGTGGTATGTGTGTGTATGTGTTGTGTTGTGGTGTGTGTGTTGTGTTCTGTGTGTGTGTGTGTTGTGGTGTGTGTGTGTATGTGTATGTGTGTGTATTGTTGTGTGTGTGTATATGTGTGTGCATTGTTGTGTGTGTGTATGTGTTGTGTTGTGGTGTGTGTGTGTGTTGTGTGTGTGTGTATGTGTTGTGGTGTGTGTGTGGTATGTGTGTGTGTGTGTACTGTTGTGTGTGTGTATGTGTTGTGTTGTGGTGTGTGTGTTGTGTTCTGTGTGTGTGTGTGTTGTGGTGTGTGTGTGTATGTGTGTGTGTGTGTTGTGATGTGTGTGTGGTATGTGTGTGTGTGTGTTGTGGTGTGTGTGTATGTGTGTGTGTGTGTATGTGGTATGTGTGTGTGTGTGTATTGTTGTGTGTGTGTGTGTATTGTGTTGTGGTGTGTGTGTGTGTGTGACCGTCATCAATACAAACATGAAATCATTGACCAACTAATCCAAGCCACTTATCAGGACCACAAGTACCTCTAATAGCTGCCCAATTATGACTGTAAAATGTTTCAAACTGACCCCATATTTATATCAGCAATTATGACTATAGTTTCCTCTCACTCGGACCTTCGTTGCTTTCAGGGTTGTTTGTCCCGTGTTCCAGGAAAAAGATTCTTGTCTGCGAAGAACTCTAATAAAAGGTGAACATATATATTTGGCGACCATGGACTTTCTTTAACATCTCTTCGCATTTTCATCACTTTTTGGGAATGATACAAATCTATCCATAAATATACAGTAAGCTATTGAGATTGAACAACACTACGGCACAATTAGCATCTCTCTACACTCACTTCTATCATTATTAACATCCAAGAGCATAAGTGGCTTTCCATAGCAAACACTGGCTTAGATTCCACCATCGCTGTTTGCAATAAGATTATTTTATCTGTTTAAGGGGGTGCGGGAGTAGGGGGACAGGCTTGGGAGGGGTTTAGGGGGGTGCGGGTTTTTTTGGGGGGTGCGGGAGTAGGGGGACAGGCTGGGAGGGGGGCTAGAGGGGTGCGGGAATAGGGGACAGGCTTTCTACCCCCCCCCCAAGCCTGTCCCCCTATTCCCGCACCCCCCCCCCCCCCAAGCCTGCCCCCTATTCCCGCACTCCCTTAAGGGCGAAGGAGAGAAAATATGTAGCCACGCTGTTTCCGAGGGGCTTGTGGACTATCATTACTGGTATTACGAATCAGTTAATCGCAGTTGGGGGGGCTATCCATTGTATAACTGGACCTGTATATAGCTGGTGAGGTTACAATGATGAAGTCTTTCCACACACGTTATCATGATGGGTCGAGAGGGGATGAACAGAGAGAGATAAGGTTGAAGTGCTTGTGATATATAGTGTAGGTTGGGACAATACCCTTACCTTAAACTGAAATACTTACTCAGGGATCATTATTTTGTTTTGTTTTTTTCAGAGGCTACGACGGGACTACAGTGGGCTTCTTCTGGCAGAGGATCCACCACACATAACCTACAGAGGTGAGGCAGAAGGGAGGCAAGTGAAGGGGCAGGGAGAAAACAAAAAACATTGTCAGCAAGAGAAGCAAAGGAGGAAGAAGGAAGGGATGGTAGGGGGAAGGTAGGAAATATAGGGAGGTAAGTGAAGGGGCAAGTAGGAAGGAAGGTAGGGAGATAACGTGAGGGGAGCCTGTAGAATAAAAGGTAGGGGGGCAAGTGAGAGGACAAATAAGAAGGTAGGAAATCAAAAGAAAAGACATGGAGAGAAGGGAGAAATAGGAGACAGATGAAGTGAGAAAGAAGTAAGATGGTAGACAGAATGAGAGGGAACTGTAGCAGGTGGAAAGGTACAGTAGGTGGTATAGACGTGTGAGGCAAAATTAGGCAGGGAAAAGGTTGGTTGGAAAGGACAGTGTGAGAGACAGGGAATGAATCAGAGAGTTAAAGTGTGCAATAAGAAATGAAAAGGTATAAGAAGGCAGGGAAAGAAGCAGGAAAGATGAAGGTAGGATGGGATGCAAAGGAGGGGAAGGAAAGGTGACCAAAAGGCAGGCACACAAATAGAGAGAATGAAGGGATATTTGGAAAGGGAAAGCAAGGGAGACAGTGAGAGAGGGGATGGATAGTGAAATGAATACAAACACACACAATGGTAGAGGGGAAGAGGCGACACACACACACACACACACACACACACACACACACACACACACACACACACACACACACACTCACACACACAAATGCAACGAGGAATTGAAACAGGTTGTGAAGTGAACAGAATCCATAACTCCATTTACCCCTTTCAGCTTCTGGAAGTAAATATAGAACAGAGAGTGAACGTTGGATTTAGGAAACCTCGATTTTGTTCAATTTCGACAACCTGACAAGAGCATAGATTGTTAGGGGAGTGATCTGTTGTCGGCGGATTTGAGGGTCATTGACTTTACAAATCTATGGCAGAAAACTGATTATTTCGGCATGCAAGTATACAGGGAATTAATTTTTGTAGCGCTTGGAGTAATTAGTTTGAGGGAAAAAAATTGGTAAAGCTCTTGGCGTTTTCAATAGTGCAAATATGATTGATTTTATTGTGATTTCAGAAATATTATTTTTGTCTGATAATCATCAGCAGAAATGCAAAAGCTTAGAGTGCAGGAAAGATCGACAGACAGTCAGACTGACAGCCAGACAAATATACAGAGAAGGTAAACAAGACTGACTGTTAGACAAAGAGACAAATGCAATAGACAGACAGATAAGAAGACAGACATACAAGCAGACATAAGGAGAGAAGAGGGATAGCACAGTATGTCAGATGAGTCCAGGAAGGGTCGGGGCAACAGGTAAAACGAGAGAGAGAGAGAGAGACAGGGTGAGAGAGAGTGAGAGAGAGAGAGGTGTGTTAGGGACGCACATTTTATAGGGACAGGATTGAGTTATACGGTAAGGTAAGGAGACTCGAGAGTTTGTGACTTGTTACAATACACCTGGACAAAATGAATCAGACAACAACAACAACAACAACTGGGGAGGAGCTTTTTTTCTGTTCTTTCTTTTTTCTTTTTTCTTTTATTTTAACTACAAGGACAAGGAGCAAAAGAACTTCATACAAGGCTTCTCGTCATGTGATGTTTATAGTATATATTCATTATGTGATGCAATCAATTGTCACATATTCTTTTCTCTTGGATTAATTCGGAACACTGCTTCTTATTCGTCAGTCTGTGGTCTGTTAAAATCAACAATAAACTCTGTCAAAATAAAATCTTTGCAATGCCATGAATGTTAATCAGTTGATATGAAAAAGTTTTGCATTTTTAATATGTTACATATATAACTTTCTACACTAAATTTAAGACTTCTGAAAGCCATATTTATCAATCAATTAATAAGAAAAGTTTTGCATAAGGTCATTCAATCGCATAAAAAGCTGCACATATAAATTGCTACACTAAAATTATGCCTTTGCAATGCCATAAATATCAATCTGCTAATATGATAAGTGTTTCATAAAGTAATTCAATCACATATTTAGTGAATATATAAATACCTACACAAAAAATTAAGTCCGTTTCATACATAAATTCCCACACTAAAATAATTACGTCCTTACCTCAAACAAGGCGGCCGAACCAACCAACCAACCAACCAACCCAAGAACCGAATTATCCAGACCACATGTAAACAATAAAGCTGTCCCTGTCGTTTCCCTCTGTTCCCCGCTCTTACAGGTGACTTTCTTGACTATGCCTACACGGGGGGTCGCCGCCCCTTGGAAAGAGCCGCTAAACTACTAGATATATTTGACGATGATGACTATTACGACGACGACGAGGACTACAACTACTATGACGACTTGCATGACGACGACAAGGACCATGACTGTGCTAAAGACGACCACACTGACCAAGACGACCAAGACTATTACTATTATTATGACGAAACCACAGGAGATTCGGACGACTTTTCAGCCTCCCTAGAGCGAAGTGAACTGCTCATTCACGACAACGTTATACACAAGCAGGACAGCGTTAACTTTCAAGGTGATATTGGAGACGAGGACTTCGAGTTTAAGGTGAAGGGTAAGTTGACGACACACAGACAATTCAGACGAGTTTAGGCTTCAGTTGTTTTGGTTATGTATAGTCGTCTTCATTCCTTTTGAAGCTTTTAGTCATAATTCATGTCACTTTTGAGTCTTGTTTAATGCTATCTCAAAATAATACACTACATAATTTGGATATTCCTTAAGATATAGATTATTCAGTGCCTTTTAAAACTTTTTTTATTATTTTTACTGTCTAGCCTCTATTCACTACTTTGCTAATCCTTCAGTACTTTACGTTTCTGGTTTAGTGAAAGTAGCAATTATGGTGATGATGATGATATTCTGTCTTTGCCTCTAACAAACTCTGTATAAATTTTAACCCAACCAATAATATTCAGGGCTTCATCCCCAAACTAATAATATTTGCTGGTCTAAGTTTGGTATCGATATCAAAGTTTTTAAATTACCTTTCACCACTGGCAGGATAAACTTGAATGTCACGTGTCGTATAAATATAGTGTGTAAGATTAAGGACCCTGTGATCGTGTATGAAAATTGGAGGCTGCTGATTCCTCCGAACCATGCCACGAAACAAGCTCCTTCCATATAGGTAGTGTTTCGTGGCAATATTTGAAGGACTCCTCCATCTCCAATTATCTGACTACATCACAGGGTCCCTTAAAGAAAAAGAGGCAAGGAGTAAAGAGAAAACTAGTAAATGAAAACAACAGAAATATTAAAGAGATAAATTGTAAAATAAGATACATATAAAAGACAATTATAACAGGTAAATCAATCAGTATGTAAATAAAATAAGCTAAGAAATTCAAGCATTATGAGCTTTATGTAAAAATTAATCATCCTTACCAACAGCTAGGCTATATGGAATGAATTAATAAGGGGAAGAGAGACATGTAGTAGTAACAGTTAGTAAGGGTCAACCAAAACAATATAAACAATGTTATGGGAAAGTACAAGCTATAAAAAAAAAAAAAAAAAAAAAAAAAAAAAAAAAAAAAAAAAAAAAAAAAAAAAAAATTGCAATAACAAGGGGGATAAAAAACAACAACAACAACAATTCCTGGTCTCTGTCTGTCTATGTCATCATCATCGTTCTGCCATACAATTATTTACATAGAATGAACCACACAATTTCAGACATCAGATAGTGACCGAGGCAGAAATTAGGTTAGCTATTAACCAGATTATTCTTTAGCAATTTTCTCTCAACAACTTTTGCCTCTCACTATAAAAAGTCCATTCGATCCCCTTACTTATCTATAACATCTCTTGGTCGTACAGTATTTTAAATTGTCTCTAACAGCAAAGGATCTTTCTCCCTCCTTCAGGAACGCCAGGTAGGGATTTCCCAGCCTTGAAGTCACTACCACAGACCAGTTTCAAATGTGAGGGACGAGCGTTGGGCTACTATGCGGATTTGGAGACGAGGTGCCAGGTGAGGACACAACACAAGACAGTCACATATTGGTGTATCTTGATAATAGCAATTCTTTCAATGGTTCTGTGTCTGCTTAATCTATGTCCATTCAAGATAAATTTATAATGAATACTTGTACTGTTGGATCATTGTAGTGGGAAATATTCAGAAGTTATAGTCCAGTGACTCGTACGATCCTTAATGGGATAGCATACTCTTGGTACTGTACATTGAAGCACCTTGATTCCACCAAAGTATGCCAGGAAACAGGATCATATTTAAGGTGGTCTGTTGTTTAGAATAGTTTGGAGGAATCATTTGCTCTAGATGTATAGCACTGTTCCTGCTCCTTTAAAGTGTTGACCGTCTCCTTCTGGTGGGCAAACAAACAGGTCTTCCACGTGTGTGAACCAGGCAACGCCCAGCATGACTTCCTGTGTCCTAAGGGAACCATATTCAACCAGAAGTACATCGTGTGTGACTGGTGGTACAACGTGGACTGTCCTCGGTCTCCTGAGTTCTTTGACCTTAATAGCGAGTTCTTCAAGGTGGGTGCATGGTGGAACACATTTCATTTTATAAATTTTTTGTAACTTCAAACTGGTGGCAGAAATCCTAACAATGTTTCTTTTTCCTCGTGCAATATTCATGTATTAAAATAGGTCTTCGTGTTATATTTGCTTACAACTACGTATACTTAGTTACACTCATACAGAATAAGGCATTGCTTCCCCAGGACGGAATTGTGACCAGTCCTCCCCTACCACCCACCCCCGACTCAGTCCTTCACGCGGTGGTGGGACGAAGAAAAACCAGGCGTAGGAAGCAGAGACCTCAAGAACACCACCACGCCGAAAGGGTCTCCCCACAGGCACTGGTCTACGTTCCTCCCTTGCCCCCTGACCATGCTAACGTCCCAATAGCCAGCAGTCTCTTGAGTGGAGGGCTTGGTTCCGTGGGACCTGTTCCTGTCACTAATGCTGTCGGTCTGGCCTACAAAGCACCAACCCGAACACCTATATCCTTGAGCAGCGGTACAGATCAGAAGGGTCGTCGAGGTTCCAGACGAAGGAACCGTAACAACCGAGGCAGAGGAAAGACCAGGACCAGAACCCTCGGCAGTGGAAGAGGAGTTTATGGTCTTGAGGTCAGCTACAACATCGAGAATGGAGACCAGCAGGTGCGAGTGACCCAGTTCAAAAGTGGAGGTCTGCCAGCATCTCCAGGTGGACAAGGAGGGCCACGAGTTACTCCACAGTCCCTCCCAACACCTCCACCTCCTTCCACTACTCCCTTTCCTCCTCCTACTACTTCTCCTCCTCCTCCTCCTCCTCCACGAGTCTCATCCGCTCCAGTAAGTATTCCTGTTCGACCTGATATTCCGCAACTTGACGAACTCACAGACGATGCAATTGACCTTCCTTCGTTGACCTTTAAGCCTCCTCCTCCACGTAGCACCTCCACCCCTACTACTATCACCACTACCTCTTCCCCTGTAATTTCATCCACACTACCCCAACTGTCAGAGTCAGAAGTGGAGGTGATATTAAATGCTCTCCTAGCGTCATCTCAACTCGCCAGACCATCGCCAACTCTACTTCCTCCACTACTCGCATCAACTCCATTTCCTCCTCCACTAGTATCATCTCTTCCTCTTTCATATGAAGCTGTGTTGTCTTCTCCACTTATACCTTCCCCAGGGCCACCACCACCACCACTCTCACACCGACTTCCCTCTCCACCTATTCCTTCCCCACCGCCACTGCCTCTTCCACATCAACTTCCTCCTCCTCCTCCTCCTCCTCTGGGCGTGGTAAATGAGCCAATATTAGAGCACCCTCCTCTCCATGAATCTCATCCACTGGAACAAAATCAGAACGTTCAGATCCACCTCCACATCCACCCTCAAGCCGACTCCATCTCCCCCGGTAAATCCTCCTCAGAGACCCTCCACCAAGTGCTTTCCATCCAGCCCACCTCAGCCACAACACGACTGGAGTCTTATGTGTCTGTTCACCCTCCTGCACACACACCCAGACACGCCAGGTCCACCACACTGAGTGCTTCTCCTTATCCACACTCATACAGACACCCTAGATCCACCACACTCGCTGCTTCTCCTTATCCACACATTTCCAGACACCCAAGATCAACGACTCTTGGTGCTTCTCATTATTCTCCAACCAGCATGTCTCCTGTCAATGGTCACGGGTTTCCACATCACTATTCCACAACCAGACACTCAGCGGCCTCCACACACCAGCCCCTCTACTATCCACCTCCTCCAGCTTCCCGTCGTCGTCGTCCTCCTCCTCCACCCCACTCGGCCTTCTTCCCTCCGTCTGGCATACAGGGACTTCGAGTCAGACCGAAATCGACGAGTGGCCAAGAGAGCAGGTCCATCTCTCCCCCAACACCGATCACTCCAGCTCCTGCCTCATCCCCTCTTCCTCCCCCTCCACCGCCTCCCTCGTACGCCCCAACACCCCCACCACCCCCACCACCACCTTCAGACCACATCACACCTACTTACTACCCTCCTGTACAGCTCCCAGTCACCTCCAGTAACATACGCCACCACTTGCAGAATTCCTTAGCTTTTCCCGTCAGAAGAGCGAGGCCCAACAAGCGTCGAAGAAGGCCGGGTCGAAATCCATATTCCTCCTCTCTGTCCTCAACCTCCTCTTCTTCCGAGATCGACTCTTACGAAGATGATGTGGTCGATGTATCACCTTCACCACCATCACGATCATTACCACCACAACAATCACTATCACTGTCTCGTTCACCATCAGAACCACCCTCACCATCATCACTACACATACGGCAATCAGAGGCTCCATCAACACCATCAACACCACCACCAAACGCACCACAAAAACAAATACTCCCACCACCCCCTTCAAGAGAGTTTCCACCACGCTCCCTCTCCCTCACCCCAGAGCCTCCCCCACTACCCCCCCAGCCCCCAACCCCTCCTCCCCGATACACGAGTCATCCAGTATCCAAACATCCAACCTCCAGACCGTTCCCTGTTCACCTCCTCAATGCCTATCCCTCACCTCTCCCTTACCACTCCCTTACATCCACACCAATTCCTTCTTCATCTCTTTCCCCTCCTCCACCTTCACCTCCTCCACCTCCTCCTCCTCCTCCTCCACCTCCTCCACCTTCAGGTAATGCAGGTCACTCGATGGTATATTTCACCCAACCACCTCCTCCACCACCTGTACCAAAAGTTCATCCACATTCAGTAACATCCAGACCTATGCATCCACATCATCATCATCCATCATCAACAGTGCATCCTCGACCAATGCCTCCACATCCAGATCATCCACCACCACCACCACCACCACCTCCTCCACCTCCACCACCACCATCTCATCCACCTCCTCATCCATCCACAACCCCTAAGACTCACTACAACTATCGTCATCCATACCTTCCATCCTCAACTCATCCACCCGCTTCGCACTACTCCCTGACTCCTCATCCATACCACAGACCCACTCCCTATCCTCATCCACACCCATATCCATCATCATCATCTACTCCACACTCACTCCCCAATCCACCAATCATTATTCCAGTCACACTCAATACCAGCCCCAGTAACTCATCCACACCACATCCACAAACCCCTCATCCAACTCATCCATCTACTCCATATCCTCGTCGTTATCCACCTACTCCACCTCCTCCTCCTACCTCTTCTTATCTCCACCATCAACATCATCATCCATCTTCATCCTATTCAACACCCAACCCACATCATCCACGACCCCCTCATCCGTCAACACCTTATCCACCATCACCACATCTACCACCACCACAACCTCATCCACATTCACATCCACATCCACACGCCCTGCCTCACGTCACATCAACTCATCCACCTCCTCCTCCTCATCCGTCTTCTCCATACCCGACTGTGTATTCTAGGCCTCATCCAACTGCCTATCCATCACCCATTCCACATTCTCTAGCCTCGTATTCCTACCCATCCACACCTTATCCACATCAACCATCCAGACATCCGGCACCACAGCATCCACACAACACAGTAACACCGTATCCACATCCTGCTCCACATCAGTACTCCACCCCTCATCCTTATTATCCTCCTCCTCCATCTCATCCGTCAAGTCCCACACCATACCCACACTATAGGTACTCCACACCCACACATCATCCTCCACATCATCCACATTCCCTCACCACTCCTCACTATTCAGTCTCGTCACCCTATCCAAGCACACCGGCACATCCACGCTATCCACACATCGTCTCATCCACATCACATCCATCCCTCTCACCAAACCCACCGCACCCGTCTCGCCAATCGGGAAGCATCCACCCACACTACCCTCCTCACGCGTCATCCACACCATATCCACATCCCTACTACCACTACTATTCCTCTCCACCTCCGCCACCACATCATCCACACCCAACATCACATCCACATGCACACCATTTACCACCCAGGACCTTCTCACATCCACACCACAAGGCTCCTCCACCTAATCCATCCCCATCCGAGCCAATGACAGCGGAATCCACATCCAATCCACAATACTATTACTCACTATCCACACCTGTACACAGCGGCACCTACACGGCCTATCCACACTATCAAAAATACTATTCCCTCTCCACACCTACACCTTCTCCTCCCTCCATCACCAATTCTGTATACTCCTCCTCCTCCTCCTCCACCACTACTACCACTACAACCACTTCCACCACCACCACTACAACCACTCAAATACCCAAAGCACTGGCCGTCAAATATTGGTCTAAATATTTTAAGGACCTAGGTAAAGTTTTCACCTACAACCCCTACGCAAGTGACTCTGACTTGCCCATTCAGAGTTCTAACTTGAATGGGCAGAGAGAACGCGGCCCCAACCCTTCACCCATTCAGAATTCTAACTTGAATGGGCAGAGGGAAAGAGGCCCCAACCCTTCACCCTTTCAGAATTCTAACCTGAATGGGCAGAGAGAACGCGGCCCCAACCCTTCGTCCATTCGGAGTTCTAACCTGAATGGGCAGAGAGAACGCGGCCCCAACCCTTCGCCTCCCCATCCGGTCATCATTCCTCCCGCACCATTTGCTCAAGATCTCCTTCTCTCCTATATTTCTTCCCCCCATTCGGCAACACCCGGCAATGTCGCTTTGGCTCCCTTGGAAAGTCGGCCCGTACCCAAGCCCAAATTGATAGCTTCCCCGCATTCTCCACCTTTATCGTCCTCATCGTTGTCTTCTTTACCTCTTCCTCTGGCTTCTACGCCCTCTTCCTCATCCTCCTCTCCTTCCTCTTCACCTTTATCGTCCTCATCGTTGCCTTCTTTACCTCTTCCTCTGGCTTCTACGCCCTCTTCCTCCTCCTCCTCTCCTTCCTCTTCACTTTTGTCTTTAACTCAGTCTCCACCCTCTCCCTCTTCTTCGACAGCTTCTCCATTATCGTCTATGTGGCTCGCATCTCTTTCTTCTGCATCCCCTCCTCCTTCGCTCTTACCTTCACTGTCGTCACCATCATCATCATTGACATCAAACCTGGCAAATCCTTTTCTTTCATCTTCTACTATCTTTTCCTCCTCCTCCTCCTCTGCCATATCGTCTCTAGTCAATCTTAATCAACAGTCTCTCCTCTCCAGCCCTTCATCCTACACTCACACATCCAAAAACTCACTCCAGTTTTCTGAAGTTGCATCCAGCTCTGCGTCATCATCGTCCAAAATAGAGCTGAATCCTTTCCTTAAGATGTTCCAAAATGCTTCGAGTCACCCGCCATTACCCTCGTTTTATTCTAAGGGTTTAAATTTATCGTCACCTCCCACTTCTGCTCCCTCTAAACCCTTCACCTTTGCCTCTTATCCAGTTTCCTCTTCAGTTTCTCCCCGTATTATTTTTCCTTCTTCTGTCCGTTCCTCTGCCTCTCATCCTTCCTCATCTGCATCTAATCCTGTTCCATCTTTCCTTCCTCCTTTTGTTTCTGCTTTTTTTTCTTCAGCTACAGACCCCAAACCAGACCGAAAAGAAAGACCCACTACCCTGACCCCCTCACAAGACGAACCTCAGACCACACCAAAACCAACGACGACAACAACAACAACAACAAACCGACCCCTTCCCACCCCCACCACCACCACCATCACACAGAAAGCAGGGGGACCTCATGAGACATTCCTACCCTCCCTGACCCACCCCACCACCACAACCACCTCCCAGCCCCGACAACAGACAGACACAAACGACCCCCACAACGACCACAACAACAACGACGACCCCTACGACAGCCAGCTTATTAAACAGATCAGACAGTACCTGAGAGAGATTGCCTCAGCCTCCTCAGAGAGTAAGGGACCTGCCACCTACTTTGACAGTCGACTTACTTTACTTAGAAGTGTTCCGGACCAGGTAAGCATCTATTAGGAAGGGATAAGACACTTGACACGCACCACTGACTACCAAGATTGATGATGATGATGATGATGATGATGATGATAAATTTGTATCTCTAAGTATTTATTAATTTATTTATTTTTATTTGGGGAAAGTAGTATGCATCCATCACGTGTATATTCAGTTATCTATTCATAAAGACGATGGCAAAATGTGATTATGCTTGTTTATTTCCTCTCATTATTTTTTAAACAAATGGTGACGGGGGGGCTACGTATTTAAGATATAGATTATGTACACATGTTCTCTGGAGCTTCATGTTTCTGCCTTGTCGAATATGTATTAGGAAAAGAGGTTAATAACTTCACTTATTGCATTAAATTCTGAAACCCATAATTGCGTTTTGCAGTGTTGTTATGGTTATGCATGTGTCTGCTCTTGATAGGGCTCTTATTAAACGATAATGGTAATTATCTCAAAACGTATGAAACACTAATTGTAATATATAGTCATGTAGTTGGAGGGAATGGCATAATCTCATTAAATAATCCTTGATGATATTCTACGACGCAAGTATTCTCTGAAGTTGCGTCCTCATTTGTTGAATTACAAATGCTGTATAAATAAGTAAATATTCCTTAGGAGACCTTATAGCTCGCTCCATGACTGTGACTACAACAGAACACTCTTTTAGATATGGAACCAGAAAATCTTCCTATGACCTCTGAAATAATTTGTTAGAATTGAGAACCTTTCCTCCTGATACACATTCATGAAATTGGAACTTCATCTATATCGAAAACACATACACTCTTTGGACAAATGACTGAAGGTGAGACAATAACAGAGGTGAAGGACTCAAGACCTGAAAACACACCTTGACAACAGACTCTACGTTCCTTGACACTGACTGACTTGTAATTTTAATGAAGCTTGTGAATGATTGAAGTTGATGATGCTGTGCTTTGTTTACAGTGTTTGGTCTGTAGTAAGTTAGCATCACAGCTCATGAAACATTTATTAACTTCTGTATCATATATATAGAAAAATTATATGATAAAAAATTTTATGTTCTAAAAAGTGACCTATATTACTATTGAGCTTTTCATTACAGGAATACATTACACATATTATGCGATAATAAAATACAGCTAAACGAACAATTAATTTACTACAGTTCTTAGAGTTTATTTGGAGTCTACTTCCTGGATAATATATTGTAAGTATTGTTTTTTATTCCATAGTACATTAACTTCTTGCAACAACAGGTGTCTCTGGAGTATTACGGAATTCCCAACAACTATGACTTTACTGAAGATTACTACTACTATGATGATGATGATGATGGCCTGGACTACAGTGCAGAGTGAGTATAGACAGATGATACAAACTGAAGCTAGGTGAAATGTTGAATACTTAAAATGGTATTAATTCCTCCTTATCTATGCCAGAAAATAGACGTCCTTAATGATAATAATAGGGGATCTGTTTCATGACATAGTTTGGAGGAATCAGACACCTTCTAGTTCATCAACAAAAGAATCTCACCATAAAGTTGTATAATATATTTTCTCATGATGCTATCGCTTTTCTTCAGTGTCGAGGTCTGCAAGGAATAGTTTGTGTAGAAAGTAACAGCTACACAAATATTTATAGATCGTTAGTTATATATATATTTTTTCAAGTTCTTTTAATATACCTTTAGTACAGGTCCCAACAACACTCTGGGAAACGTCGGCACTAAAAGGCCATGAAGTTAGGTTCCTTAAATGGACATTGGTGGTAGATAAATAAAGTCGTGTAATTAATAACAATAAAAAAAAAGATAACAATGGTGCTAATAATATGGAAAGGAGAATAGGGACGAAAACTATAACAATACACCTAGCGACAATAATAATGATGACAATGATGTTAATAATTATAATTCCCAGAAATGAAAATGTTACCCATCAAGATAAGTTTTCTACAACGTTTTATTCAACGAACTAAATTTCTTTATGTGTTTGGGTAGCTATTGTATGTTTAGAGAATGGAAATAATTTTAGGTATGGATAATGACAACGAAATAGTTTTGGGCAGTTCAAATAAAATATTACTGAAATTTAATAATGTAATTTCCTGTTGGTGAAATAACAACGACATGAATATTAGGGAGAGGAAGAGAGAAGCTGCCCTACAGGAATATAGACACTAAGGGCACGACATAGAGTAAACAATAGGGAAAGTAGGGAGTCTGTCTCTGGGCATAGTTAGGAGGAATAGATGACCTGTAATATTATTCACCTATAGTACGGTATAATGGACAGTTCCCAAATATAATTCACCACTGATCGATACCCATGCTGTACACAATTGTTATGATTACATTGATGAAAATACTCGTAATAATAATGTGCATTTTATTACCGTATGAACTAGAAGAAGAATGGATTAGACAACAGTATGATAATGAAGATAATAATGTGCTTTTTATTATGCATCAGATATGTGGAGGAAGATGAAAAAGACCCATTGGAAGTGGAAGGGAGAAGACAACAATACTGGCCCTTATCTTACTACAACGACAATACCCTGGCTCCACTCTATGGTTATCCTTCACCTCCAACCACACCTTCTTATTACCGTGTCCCCATCCCCACACGTATCCCCCAGCAGTCCCACTCCATATTTGTACCCCCCACCCCACCTGCTGCCCCCTCACCTGCACCTTCTACCCCTCCTCCTCCTCCTTCCTACTATTCCCGTCCAACACCTAAACCTACACCAGTCCCCACCACCTCTCCTCACCGTCCTACACCCCCAACTACCTACACCACCACCTTCCCTGCAGAGGTTCATTCACAAACCAGGACTCCAAGACGGGTAAGAACTAATCTTGTAGTAAATTTTGTGAAGAAAGTGGTTAATGGACTTTCTAACCAAGATTTCGAAAACCTAAGAATAAATTGAAACAATCTAAAAAAGCAAAAATACAATAATTAATTACTTTAAAATGATAGCAATATTTTTCCTATCGCTACAGAAAGACAAACCCTATTGAAATATTATGATTTCTAAGCAGGTATCACTTTTAAACTGTCAACGCAAATGAAAGGGTTATATGCAAGATGTCATGGTTTAGGCGATGACGATGGCTCCTTATACACTTCATGGGGCCATCTTACCAGTCTTTGTCATCGCTTTGCCTTGAACTTATTGCATATTGGGCAAAGGTATGAACGCTAGCAATGCCTGGAATAATCCTACAATTTTCCTATAATTCTCTGTGTTTTGATGAAGTAGACTATGATATTATTCTTTTCACGAAGTATCCCTTTTCTTCAGCTATGATATTGTTGCAACCGCTCATGTATAGTCAATTGTAGACATTAATGGATACATATCCATAACTTCAAATTTTCCTAATTTCTAATCTATATATTATGTTCTTCTGCAGCTAAACTATATTTCCAGAATTCTCAGTGTTGTTAAATTATGAAATGTTGCAATTCATGTGAATTTTTTCTCACCATCCTTCTTATTTCAGTCACAACCAGGAGCGGCCTTTTACACTTCCTTCCCCACCACCACCACCCTCCCCACCACCAACCCCAACCCTATCTTCTACCTGGCCGGTAAGAACAGATCATCTACTGTGTCACACTGCCGTTGCTGCTCTAGGAAAGTGACCTGATACATCTTTTGTTCCATTTCAAGCCTTTTACAGAACTGTATATTAATCAAAGTTGGTTACGTTTTCTGCATTGCAGGTTATAAAATAAGTTTAAATATTGCTTAACTATGATATTCAGTAATTTTGTTGCTGGTTACAGTTGTTTCTATATTATTGTATGCAAACTTACATTTTCTCTTCTGTTACTTTTTTAATCCTATTATTGTCTCTCTCCCCAACCACTCATCGCAGAATTCCTCAGTTCTGACCAGGACTGGAGCATGAAAGTTGATACTCCATCGAAATTATCCTCTCCTTCCCTCCACTCCCCCTCTTCCTCAACCCCCTCCTCTCCTCACTCTTCGCCTAAGTCCCACTATCGTTCACCAGCACCATCACCTTCCTATGATCCCTATATCACTCAAAGGCCTCTTTTCCTACCGTACCGGAAGTATCTTGCCACTACAACCACCCCGACCACACAGAAGTATTCCGGCGTTATTGGTATTCAAAGTGACAGCCCGTCGGATTCAGACGAGTACTACGATTACGAGGACAGTGTAGAGTACGAAGACGATCATTATACACAACTAGAGGAGCCAAGAGGAGTCCCAAGCCCGCAGCATTATCAGTATTATGAGACTGGTGTCAAGGATGATGTGCCCTCTCTGTCACGAGTTCCCGTATCTCAAAATGCAAAACCACACTACTCGACCACCTCGTCACCTCACTACCCAACAACGTCACCACCTCACTACCCAACAACCTCATCACCTCACTACACACCAACCTCACCACTTCACTACCCATCTACCCCACCACCCCACTACCCATCTACCTCACCACCTCGCTACTCGACAACGTCATCATCTCATTACCCACCAACTTCACCACCTCGCCACCCACCAACGGCACGACCTCACTACCCGACAGCTTCACCACAGTACCAGACAGGATCACAGTACTCAGCCCCTTCACCTCACTCACCACCAGCTTCACCTCAGTATACGACAGTCTCACCTCAGTCATTGGGAGCTTCACCTCACTATCCGACAACATCATCACCTCGATATCGCGCTGGATCTCGTAGGAAACCAAGCGCTCCACGTCGCTCTTACCGACCCCGGCACCGCACCACTGAGTCTCCTCCACCAACCTCTTGGCAGCGCACCACCACTAGTTACAATCCACCTTCATCTCCTCCAGCATCCTTTGTTAAGACTGTTCAGCAAAAGAATCAGACAGTTGAGGATGCTTATGCCGCCTTCCTAAGGCCCTTCCAAAAACCTGCGATAACTTTTTACTCCTCTGAGGAAAGTAGCAGCGGGGATGACAAGGACATAAGTGCGGAGCAACAGCAAGGCCCATATGGAGACAGAGTTTCTTACTATGATGGAGGGCCCTTATATGGCTACTACTCTCATCCATCACACCTGAATCCATATGTACAATCTAGAAGTTTTTCTGGTCCCAACGTGGATGATGGTCAACATAGAGGTCTAAACCAGGGGACGGTCTCACCTACCAAGGAACAACTTGAGTATCTTAGTCCAAAATCAGAAGGGAACACCGCTGCTATACCGAGTATAGAGGCAGATAAATCAGCTTACTATCCACAAGAGATCCTGCGTAAATACTATTTGAATTCCTTCACCATCAACTCCGATCTAAGGAGAGATCCTTCAACTCTCACCACGTTCGAGGTGAATCCTTACACTAAAAAGTATATAGGGGTGACTCCTGCCTATCTAACTACTACAATAGCTCCGTCTGCCCATAAAGCAAAATTCCCCAAAGAAGGAGAAACTGGAATCCAATCACTTGTAGCCCACACAGATTATTCTAAAATCTCTGGAACTCCCAAGCCCATCCCCACCCCTCCTCGAAGATACCCCTCGAGTCCAAGACCAACATTCATCCCAAGGAAGAAAGTCCCATTTAGACAACGTGTCAGCAAACCTCGTAATCAGCACCCGCCTGCTCAAAGTCACGTGAGGACAAGCACAAGGATCACTGTTCCTGCTGGTGAGAAGAACACGCCTGAAACATTACCTGTTTCACATCAACATTCCTCCGGGGAACAAAATCATCAAGCCAGTATTAATGTGCTCACAACTACAGCAACACCGGCCACTGTAGAAGTTGACAGTGATTCCACACCGAATTACCTGGCTATCAATGCCGCACTTGCATCTGGAAAAAGCCTTCTCGACCTGTTTCCCTTTAAGAGGCCAGCAGACTCTACTTATACCTCAGACTTGGGGATTGAGTTTAATCGCACAACAGTCAGTTCAGTACACAAAACCCAGAAATCTACAACGACAAGTGACAGCAAAGAAACGATCCAGTCTCTTAAAAATCTAAAGAGCCAACCACCAAGGATTCGAAAACCTCTCAGACGCCTTCCTATGTTGAGGAAAGATGTCAGAGGTAAACATGATGAACTTTCAGATGAGACTGCTTCGAAATCTAGTTCGCTCTCACCAGCATTACGCCCAGGAAGTCTTACCAGTGAAGAAGCTCCAACAACTTCTGATGATTCGACTCCGAGAAAATTGGAGGCTCCTGGAACCACGTTACCCAAGAGAGGACGAGGTCGCAGAAAGATGAAGCCTTCACCTGGAAGTGGTCTCCTTAATCCCAGAAAGAGAGGGAAAACACGACCATCGGGTGGAAAGGACCCAATCACTCTCGTTCCTCGCAGAAGGAGACCAAATGTTCCAAGGCGTCCAAACACTCGTCGTCGACGCCCAACAACCAACCGCCCGGTAGCTATCAAAGAAGCACCAAACGCTGACCATTCTCTCATACCAGATGGGACTACAGGTGATCCAACCATCGAGGACCCATCAGCAAACGGCTCAAAGGAAGAAGAAGAACAGTCACACAATTCCCAGAAAGAAAATGCTGAAGCTCCATTGCCGTCCAAAGGTGGCAGTAAACTAAGAAAGAAAATGCGCGGCAACTTTCCAAATTCAAGGCGCCGTATACCAAGTCTGAAACGACAACGTCTTCCAAACACACCACTACGCCGCCGTCCAACCAAACAACCTAAAACTCGTCTATCTCCCACGACTACTCCTCCTCCTTCGTCGTCTAATCTCTCTCCTACTCCTCCTCCTTCCTCAACTCATTCTCCTCCTCACTCTGATACTGCGGTTGGAGAAGAGCCTTTGAGTGATTTAACGTTGTCTAATGTGGGTTCCGCCATTTCTAAAACTTCTCCTCATTCTACCTTCAACGATCATGACCTCCATCACTCCTCCACTACTCTTGCACCCGTTATTGTAGGAACCAACTACATCTCCCCTCCTCATCACATCGATGCCCACAAATCAGTCTCTTCCCTCCCTCCTCTTACCCTTCCCACCTTCGCTCCACCTTCTCTTCAACATCTCCTCACCAAATCAGCTGCCTCGTCTGCAAGTGTTGGCGCATCACCTGACTCTTCTCCTCTCACTGTGCCCGCAGGTGGGGTTCAAAGTCTCACTCCAGGTCTCAGCGACGACAACCCCCAGACGACGCCTGCTACACCAAGACCTCCCCAGACCAGCCAGACCACACACAACACACACAGTCCAGGCACATACACATACAATTATCCGCCCGTACAAACGAACCAAATAAAAAACACGTACAATAAGCCACCCCTACAAACGAACCATATAAAAAACACGTACAATAATCCACCCATACACACGAACCAAATCACAAACATGTACAATTATCCGCCCATACAAACGAACCAAATCACAAACACGTACATTAATTCACCAATAGAAACGGACCAAAACACGTACACACACAATCCAGTTATGCACATGACTCAAAACACAAGCACAAACAATTCACTCTCGCATTCGGATAAAAACAAAAGCACAAACAATTCACTCTCGCATTCGGATAAAAACAAAAGCACACACAGTTCACCATTAATCTTGCCTCAAAGCTTTGGCGCACTCACTCCACTCTCACAAACGGGACATATCACACACAAAAACATTCAGAAAACACCCACAGAAGGTACACCACCAGTCAATCATAAATTAAATCAGATTCAAGTGCACAATACACGACAACTTACAACCTCCTCTCACAATACAACCACAAGAAACCCTAGCTCGTACACGGGTATTATATTTTCTTCCAACACCCAAGCCCCTAATGCAGTTTCGTTTGTTGGTCAATCCCGCCACACATTCAACACGCTCACTGAACCTCTGGTAACAAAACACAATCCAAGTGATAATATTAAAGACGGAAATTGGCTTCTGAAAATAATGACTGACACACGTAAATCTCAGATAAGAGACAAGCCCAAGGCAGATGGTAAAATTGACCAAATCCAACCAAGTACTGCAGTGCCAAATAATATTAACGATAATAAAACTAATCTTTTGCTTACCGACAGCTCTGCTCACGTTTTAGGGACAAACATATCTAATTTATCATTTTCAGAATCACTTGGTCTTCCTCAGTCACAGCATTACCCATCTTCAGATTCAGTGTTGCCCTTAAAACTCCACAAAACTACTTTTGAAAAATCAAATGCCATTCTTCGCACGGATAATGAAAAGGACATTGTCCATCGCTACTCGAATTTCAATATTAACATTCCCCATTTCCATTCGTATCACAGTCCAAAATTACAGGCAGCAATTCGTATGAAAACTTTGAGGTTTAACCCTTCTAATAGTAAGAGTAAGAGGAAACACGTGAAGAGGTCCATCCAACCAGGAACCAACACTCAGGATCATTCTGACCAACAGTCTTCAAGTTCATCCTATGTACACACTGCATCAACTTATACGTATTCAAGAGTGGAAGGTGATTTATTACACAACAATCGCCCACAGTTATCACCTCGTCCTGGGAATTTCGACAGGGTTTATCGCTTTCCATCTGCTGCTCTACGACATTATTTTCTCAATCAGAGAATTAAATCGACTCCAGATAATGAAGAATCTTCATATTTGAGCTACGATTTAAACTTTGATGACGACAGCCAGGAAACGGTAAGTGTAAGGGATTCTGTTATAAACAAGCTCAAATACCTAAGAAATCAGAGGCAAAATCACCATCGCAGGTACAATGGTAATGGAAATGTAAATGTTCTTCCACAACACAAGGCTGCCAGGAATTCACCTTTCAATCCGTCTCTAATTCATCCGGCCACACCAAAAGTATCCATCATTACGCACGGAACGGAACAAGAACGTCCACCTCAGTTACATTCCGTGAGTCACATTAATGAGAGACCCTTAGACTTCCACATACCCAAACCTCCTCATGATGATGCCGGCCCTCCTTCCCAGCCCTCATCATATTTAAGAGAAGGTAGAAGTAATGAGGAGACTTTATTCTATGGTGAGCTTTCTGAACCTAATCTTGAAACTCAGAGCCAAGAACATTTTCACAAGCAAAATCATAACCTAAGAATTCAGGAAGATGGTTATCAAAGACCACCCAATACAAGGAGAGCAGACTTGCCACAGGTTGGACCACTTACCGAATATGCTGCTGGGAACCCACCTTTCAACCCCACACATTTAGACACACCACAAGGAAGGGAAATTATTCCTAATGAAGTTACACACCAGACGATTAATAACAATAACTATCATCAAAATCATAACGTTAAGCCTCAACATGGCAACACTGTAACATATAGGTCTCACACTTCTGGCTCGGGGGCAGCTGCTAGCTCTCCTGGTTTGCAAAACACAGGATACGTAACGCAAAACCTCGGTTCCGAATCCTACCTACCCGCCTCCCATCCTTCCTATCGAGGCAACTCTGACAACCCACACTCCACACCTGAGTTGCAATACACGCCACCACGTACTGAGAACCATTACGAGCCTCAGATTCAGGATGACAGTCACAGGCAGACCAAGGCGCACGTCACCGATAGCCAAGGCCATGATGGTGGCTACGATGGTAATAATGACAAGGATTATGAGCTTCATATTAACGGGCCAAGCAAATCGATCGAGAGTTACAGCAGGGAACTGAAAAATTCCAATCCTATCTCTCACGTGCCTTCCCCCATTAACTTTGCAGGAAGTTCGAAGAGTGGCGAGGAGATGACGCCTTATAAGGGTTCAGTAAATACCCATGTTGTTCCTATTTCACCAACCCCAACACCTCACTCTTCCCAGGGGTCTTTTAATGCCGGAAAACCACAGCCACCACCACCTCCACCACCATCACCACCAGCATCATCCCTTGACTTGTTCGGTACAAATAGCCCACAGTCATATTCACAAAATGCGTTTGATAAACCACAGGCTCGGTTACACACCTCTCCCAGCACTCGCAAACCCCTGGCAACAGCATACACCATTTTCAAGCTTGGGAAATTTGCGACGTCGTTCGGGAAACCACAACCACCACCCTCCTATAGAACAGACACCAAATTACCCTCCTCACCACCACAGGGCCCATCCATTAACCAGTACCCATCATCACCCAATCCCTTCGATCTAAAGAATACACGAGCACCGGTCTCTCATCCTCCTCCTCATCATCATCAAACAGCAAGTAAACCACAAACATCCTCATACATGTCATACGTACGCCCTTCACACATCTCGTCCATAGGCCCAGAATCACGGACATACGGCTCGTTCGATAGTGATAAACCACAAACACCTTCACATATCTCGTCCATAGGCCCAGAATCACGAACATACGGCGTTCTTAGTACAGATAAACCACAAGTAACTTCACATGCCACGTTTACTACCGAGAGGCCTGGTGTCTCTTCGCACAGTTCATTCGGTAATCCAACTGCCTATTCACACAGCTCATTGGGAACAGGCAAACCAGCTCTGACTTCCCCACCACAAAACTCGTTCACTACAACCAGCCAGCCACACGATTCATTTACAACAAGCAAGCCACATGTATCAACACAAAGCCCTTTCAGTTCTCCTCAGTCCTACACTCAGTCCTCATTTGGCACAAGCAGGCCACAAGTATCAACACAGAGTCCTTACAGTTCTCCTCATTCCTTCAATACTCAGTCCTCATTTGGTACAAGTAAACCACACGTATCAACACAGAGTCCTTTCAGTTCCCCGCAGTCCTACACTCAGTCCTCATTTGGTACAAGGAAACCACACGTATCAACACAGAGTCCTTACAGTTCTCCTCAGTCCTTCAATACTCAGTCCTCATTTGGTACAAGTAAGCCACACGAGTTTTCTTCACATAATTCATTCAGTGCAGACGATCCAAAGATTTCTTCTTATATTTCGTTCACCACGGGCAAACCACGACCGACTCCACAAAACTCTTTCAGTGGGTCACCTGTTTCTTCTTTTAACTCATTCACTACGGGTAAACGACAGACATATTCTCAAAACTTGCCTACCAAACCACCTGCTTCTTCATACAACTCGTTCACTACGGGCAAACCACAGCAAGCGTACCCTCAAAACTCACTCAGAACAAAAGAACCACGTCAAGTATATTCCCAAAACTCGTACAGTCCAGTTAAGCCAACTAGACCCACTGCAACTTCATTTAGCTCGTTCACTACAGGTAAGCCACAGCATACATACACGCAAGACTCGTTCACTACAAACCAACCACAGACGTATTCACACAGCTCGCTCAGTAAACCCCCTGCATCTTCATTCAGCTCGTTCACTACTGGTAAACCACAGCAAACGTATTCCCAAAACTCGTTCGGTACGGGTAAACCAAGACCGTATACCCAGAGTACATTCACTACGAGTAAACCACAGACGTATACACACAGCTCGCTCAGTAAATCCCCTGCATCTTCATTCAGCTCGTTCACTACTGGTAAACCACATCAAACGTACTCACAAAACTCGTTCACTACAAATAAACCAAGTCAAACATATTCACACAGCTCACCAACTAGACCCCCTCCATCTTCATTCAGCTCGTTCTCTACTGGTAAACCACAACAAACGTACACACAAGACTCGTTTACTACAAGTATACCACAGACGTATTCACACAGTTCGCTCGTTAAGCCACCTGCCTCTTCTTACAGCTCGTTCACTAGTGGTATCCCAAGACAAAAATCGCACTCGGAAAACTCGTTTAGTACAAGTAAAAGAAGGCAAACCCACTCGCAAAACTCGTTCACTACAAGTAAACCACCTACGTATTCACACAACTCGTCCAGTAAACCGCCTACATTTTCATTCAGCTCGTTTACTACCGGTAAACCACAGAAAACATACTCGTTCACTACCAGTATTCCACAGACTCATTCACACAGCTCGCTCAGTAAGTCACCTCCCTCTTCTTATGTCTCGTTTACTACACGGAAGCCACGAGCACCACCACACAACTCGTACACTGCCGACAGACCACATTCACCAAGTTCATTCAGTACGAGCAAACCGCAAACACATTCACGGATCAGGTTCCCCACAAGCAAACCCCAAACAAAATCACAGAGCTCGTCCATCAAGTTCCCTACAACATCTTCATACAACTCGTTCACTACGGCGAGACCCCGAACCTATTCACAGGACGCATTCAGTACAAGTAAGCCACGAACAGAAGATTCACACAACTCGTTCAATAAACCACCTGCGTCTTCGTTCAGTACAGTGAGACCTTCGTCATATTCGCATACATCGTTCGGCAGGTACACGCCACAAGCTCCTTCACACAGGTCCTTGGATATACCACTAGATGATCCCCACGTTCCACTAAGCACAGATAAATCACAAACACCCTCACACACTTCGCAAGGTAAACACCAAACACCCTCACATATTTCCCAAGATTTGCCACACACACCTTCACACGGCTCACACAGAAGCGATAAACTAAAGGCATCTACACACAACGCCCTCCAAAATCCAGAGTCATATTCACACACATCGTTCAGTATAGGTAATCCAAAAGCACCTTCTTTCGCCCCGTTAAGCAAGCCACCAGTCCCCTCCGTTGATTCGTTTTATACAGCTGGACAACAGTCATATTCACATAGCTCATTCGGTACAAGCCAGACAGAAGCACCCTCGTATCGGCCACTGGATCTACCACACGAAAATCCCAATAGTTCGTTTAGGGAAGGCAAATTACAGGACCCTTCAGACAGCCCGCCCGGGTCCTCCTCACAATCTTCCTTTAGTAGAGGAAAAACACGAACAAGTCATCACAATCCACGAACATATTCACAGAGCTCGGTTAATGAGGATAAACCACAGGCTTACTCAAGAAATTCATTTCCAACACGTATTCCACAAGCATCTCTACACGGGTCCTTAAACAAACCACAGGCTTTCTCCCACAGCTCATTCGGCACAGGTGAATCACACACACCCTCACACAGTTTGCAAGGTACACCACAAACAGCCTCACGCAACACGTATACCATAAGTAAACCAGAATCGTCTCCACAAAACTCGTTTAGTAATTCACAAACACATTCACACACTTCTTTAGGTGCAGGTAAATCAGAGACCCCACCACACAGCAACTCACCAAGCATACCACAGACCTCACGTAGCTTGTACAGTACCAGGACACCATTCAATTTTCCACATGGTCCTTTTGGCCAAGCACATTCATATTCATACAGTTCATTCGGTGCTGATAAAAGGCATGAGGTTCCTCCTTCAAACAAGTCGATCCCCAAACCAACATCTGCTCCCCACAATATCCACACTCCTCCATTATCACCGTTACTCCCCAAAGTGATGGCTAATAGTTCACAGAGATTCCATCATACCCTGCCCTCATCTCCCTCTGCCTCTCCCACACACACTGTAGGTGACACGAGACGAGACCACTTGCAGACGACCACATCCACGCCTGAAATATTCCGTCATCACAGGTCACATTTCATTACACTGCCACCAGACCACACGCTCACTGAAACTACTACTTCAGCCTCAAACCAACTGTATACCCATTCCACATTTCCCACATCAAAGCCAAACTCCTATAGTAAATCTACCACTCGTGTACCAAGACATATTTACAGCCTCCCACAGACTACAGTTTCACCACCGAGCCGTGTCCATCGCTCTACAACTCCCTCATCACCATCTATATCAAATTCTCACAATATCTTTGCTCAGCGAACCACACCAGCATCACAACGATCATTGTACAACGATGCAACATGGACCACCAACCAGAATTCAAGCCGTTCTTCCCATAGTCATTATACGAACTCCTTCTCCCAGTCGCATCAGAAGCATTTTGAAACTTCACCCAACACACTTGATACTAAACCACAGGCCCAATCACATCCACAGCTGCCACCTACACCACTAAATTATAATCAACCCTCACATGTTGATAAGAAACCACCATTCTCAATTAGGACATTCTTTCAGTTCAAAACACCGAGACCCATTGCCAAAAGTATATTACCTATAAGTACTGATAAGCCGCCTGTACATGTCGAACCAGAACCACACACACTTAATACAAAGCCACCAACACAACCACATCTTCAGGTGCCGCCTAATTCACTTCGTCATGATCAACCTTCACAAATTAATGAAAAAAGGCCCCTCTCAGTTAGGACATTCTTCCAGTTCAAAACCCCAAGACCCATTGCCAAAAGTGCATTGCCTGGAAGAACTGACGAGCCGCTTCTACATATCAAACCTGAACCACACACACTTGATACAAAGCCAGTGAAACAACCACCTCCTCAGATTCCAATTAATCCACTTCGTCATAAACAGCCATCACATACAATTGAAAAACCACCACCTTCAACGACAACATTCTTTCAATTCAAAACTCCGAGACCCATTGCAAAAAGTCAGTTACCTAGACATACCGGTACCGAAAACCCTTCTTATATTGAGTATCCTCATATGAAAACCTTGGTCACCAGTTCACCTCATCTAAGTCAGAGGTTGAAAGACACTGAACAGAGCAACAAGCAGTCACTCTCCTTTTCATATGATTTACCAAACTCACAACAGATTTTGGCCATTACTCCCATGTCAGGGTTTGGTAGTATACATCATTCAACACCACTACCACCATCATCATCACGATCGCCACCATCAACACCACCACCATCAACTTCACCACCAGTACCTCTATCTTTACCATCATCATTCCAGTCACAGTCGTCACCATTTCGCTTCTCTTCTTCACAGTCCTTTTCATCACCTCCCCACGCTGATTCATCACCACCACATCCATCTTCACTCCCATCACCTGCTTCACAGTCTAAATCCTCTTCACCACCACCACCAACACCACCACCACCATCCACAAGAATCATCAAGCAAGGAAGAGGTTTTAAAACAAGAGCCTCGTTGGGACTTAGATTAAAAAGAATGAGGACAACAACATCAACAACCTCACTCCCTCAGACATCAACACTAACCACGACGCCAGCAACACCTACAACTTTGCTACCCAGAATACCTAATCGTCAGGGAACTCGGGATTTCCTACAAAAAATAATGGCGTTCCAGCGTCAAGGGTATAGAGTACAACAAGGTATGATGAGAGGAGGTTTCAAGCCTAATGGGAATAATCATAATATACCACCAGGGCAATCGTCAGGCCTGACCCAAGAAGGTGGTGAACCCGTTAACACAGGTTACAGACCTCCATTGTTATCAGGATCAGAGGAAGGCAAACCTGGAAATACTGAACAACAGCTACGAGGGTTTAGTGCATCACCAACGGACCCTAATACACCGCCACCTCAGCACCGGATACCATCATATCCTACGGCATTTTCAGTTGAGTTCCCTAAGTCTCTTCACGGTCACTCTGACACACACATAGGCAACCCTAACCATAGCCACCATCGCCACCAACAACCTCTTCCTAAGGCACCACCAAGTATATCAGGTGAGCATCAGACTCCACGACAAATTTCAGACCCATTATTCTCAAGAACATTCTTTCGGTTCAAAACTCCGAGACCCGTTGCAAGACCAAAACTGGCTGAAAATTCTGAGTATCCGCCTCTGATTGAACCTCCGCTTAGAACGACATTATTGGGTTCAGATCACGACAACAGAACACCGTTATGGAGTTCACATCCTCCTTTTGTGTCGGAACCACATACTCATGTATTAGGTCCACATTCTACTTCAGAAATGGAGCCACATCCTGCACTAGTACTGGAACCAGATCCTCCTATGGAATGGGATTCACATTCTCCTGTGGTACTAGATCAACATCTTCCATTGATAGTGGATCCACACTCTTTGGAACTGGATCCACACCCTCCAGTGGTACCGGTTACAGATCCTCCTGTGGTACCAGACACAAATTCTCCCTCTGCTAGATCATTGGAGAGACCGATGTCGCTTCTTGAGAGATTTCCTTTCAGACGACCGAAGAGAAGGCCTTATGTGACCCCCCAAAACATGGCCACCATAAATGAAGAACCTCCTAAAAGGATCGAAGAATTATCACACTTGGAGCTTCAGAGTCTTGTGGATGCTGGCTTCGGAAACAAAATATCGGTGCCAGTTACGTAGGAGTATAAGATGAGAAATACAAATGACATTGGCAGCTGAAGCTGTCTGTTTTCATGATTTACATCTCTATAAAAGATCACAATCAAGGGATGAAAATGACTGAAGAAACCAACATATAATGTCAGATGTGCAAATAGTTCGCACGGAATCTTGGCAAGTATTTGCTGTTCCTTTGTTTCCAATCATCAACAAGCCAAGAAGCTAGTCTTATGCGATTATGTGATAAAAAAAAAAGAAAAAACTACGTATATGTGCTGTGATATTGCTTGTCGCTTATATCAGACAATGACACAATGAAATGGATATATTCACTCTCATTTGCCACACTCAAAGAATGTTGCCCCATTTCGTTAGAAGTTAACAAGGCCAAATAATTGTTGATTTATGTAGTGTAGTTTTCATAATCTAGTCGGTTATATTGTCGATGTTTGTCAATGAAATGCGTTAGGTTTTTCTTTTGTGTGTCTATGATTATCTCGACGAACCTTGATTGTAAAATTTGTGACACACTGTTAAGCTTATGTTGACTTATCTTTCCCTGTTGTATACATCGACAAGTATACAGTTTTGGACAAATGATGTGAAATTACATAATCGTCCATACCAAACCCTTTTCTACTAATACTACTCAAGTTTGTAATGATAAGGATAGCTACATCGTGCTTTATTTTATAATGACACCTCGGTTATACCAGACCAAATGTAAATACATCTCAACTAACTTTACCATGTATGTGGAGACGTCTCACTTTTTGAGTCAGAGAGGCCAGAATGTTGTGTAAATTTGCTCTGATGATATTGACAAAAGTATTTCCCTGTTAACTGTTGTTTTTGTTCGCTTGTCACGTTACACATCTCGAATCATCGAACACACAACAAAGCACCTCAGCCTATAGCAACTCAGCCACACGACACAATACCCAGATCACACAACACAATACTCAGATCACAAGACACTAACATCTCTTGCAATACATTACCAACCAGCCTTATGATAACACACCACAGACACATCCCATGACATGAAAACTTCAAGACATAGATTACAACCCATGACACTTCCCTCCCCTTTGGAAATACTACTACTACTACTACTACTACTACTACTACTACTACTACTTTTGACCTACCGCGGGCCAACTACTCCCCTCGACTCCGCCCATTACAGGTCAGCCGAGGAATTAACCTGGCTCGCCTTCAGACGGACCTGACATGACTTGACCTGCAGTTTATCAGACCTGACCCAACTCGACGTTGTTTATTTTAATTTATTTATATTTGATCCTTGACATAGACGATCTACCAGACTCTCCAATCTGACGTATCATACGAGATAATGTTTATATGAGGATTGTTTTGTTAACACACCTGACTCATCTCGATTACTGGAACCAAACCTTGCCTGACCTTGTCCAGTCTTAAAGCAAGCTCTGTATCCTGGTCTTTTTGAAAGGTCTTCTGTTGTGGGCAAGTTGAAGGACTACTAATTCATTCTAACTATACTATAAAACAGAGCACCCATTCGAATATTGATGTAGTAGTCTGTTTCCTGACATATTTTGGAGGAATTAGTAGCACTCCAATATGCCAGAAACAGATGACTCTCTTAAGATGTTCCGAATCGTTCGATTGATCACTTAACTTTTTCCAACAATTACTTCTACTGTGACTGTTGTAACTGCTCCAGTATTGTGTTAAGCATGCAATTAAAAAAATTGCCAACGGATGCTGGAAACATATTTTGGATTGAGACTGCACAATACTGACCTGACCTCTTGACCTTACCTGACTTGACCAACACTGATATCCTGTACAATTCTGACCTGACCCCTTGACCTGACCCCATGCCTTACCTGACTTGACCAACACTGACATCCTATAGTCTTCACACGCTGATGACTCTACTTAATAATAATTGACTTACACTGATGTTTGTTCAAACAGACTTACAGCAACTCTCCCGTGACCTGACTGACTCATTATGACTTCACAGTGATCAGTACTGGATCAGACAGTGACTTTACTTAAAACCCAAATCAACGATAAAACTAACTAACATACCCTTGACTCACAGGAACCACTGACTGAACTGAACTGACAGCATGCATGACACTCCTGAGACGAAACTTTTTCAATGTATTTCATTGTATGTTTTATTTGATGAATGCGATAACCTTCAGATTGTTGTGAATTTTTTAAAAGTAATTGTTGGTGATATACAGAATTGATGACATGTTTTCTACAGGTTCTGATAATTATATTTGTGTTGTTTTACCCCAGCAGGAGAAATCAGTGGTGAAGGAGCACAAGTAAGGCCTCCTAAGCAGCCATGGTCAGACGTTACGGTAAGATAACTCGTCTCTTGTATAACATTTTTGTGTGTGCAATGGTATGCCTCTTCCTTTTTATGTTCATTTTATGTGATATTTAAACTTTATTTGTTTATGTATTTTATATATAACTATTATCACAAAAATATTGTAAATCCTATATACTGATACTTAAATATATTGAAGCGAAGGGTTTCTCAGTTCAATAAATGACTGATGTCTGATATCAAAAAGAATTGCCTCAGAAAAGTATCTAAAATAATGTTCCTTTCAGGCGGGGGGAGATGATTCGATTTCAAAGTTGGACGCACCTAAATCTCAAGCTCACGAAGAGAATGACGAGAAAGTCAAACTGAAAGAGGTAAAGGAGTATTCCTTGGCTCTCTACCGTCATCTGCAGGAACAGCTGAAATCAAGGCAGCTGTCAATACCACGGCGCAGACTCAAGAGGAGGCGAGTCACGCGACAGACAACTTCAACTGACATGTATTCCAGGGAACCACGTGACTTGGGTAGTGGGTTCAGTATTGAGAGGATGTTGTCCAGGGGGGCTAACTTTGTCCCTCCCGTCGATCCTAAGAAACTCCGAGCTGCTTTGGATAAACTCTTGCAACTTGCTGACTCACAGAAGAAGAAAGGTTATTCGTATCTCAAACCAAGTGGACCTGCTGTACGTTACTCCAAAGAAGAGTATGAAGAGCTTAATAGTGGTGATGATAAGGACGTTAGCCTGGAGCTGGTAACCCGATCAACGCAAAGAGTAACGCCAGAGAAGTTGCAAAATATTGAGAGCTTCGGATTTGATGCCAGTTTGCCATCTGAAGAAGATGACGCCGATAACAATAATCCATTTTTCAATCCAGAATTACAGATCACGGGAAGCTTAACACCTTATGCACAGGCAAAACAAGGATATTTACCACCTCCTGTTCCTGTCGACACACTCGCCAGGAATCCTTCACTCAGGAGACCACTTGATAACCAAAGACCATCTAGAGGAGGGGACAGCCGATATCCTGATGGCCACATATGTCCCTTCATTGATTCAGACGAAGAAATATCTTTACCAACTGTTCCCACCCGGCCTAATATTCCAGAGCTGGATTTGGGTCAAACTGCGACCACCACCCCTACTACTCCTGCCACCATCACCACTGTACCCACAACCACAATAAAAAGGCCAGGTATTATCAAGATACCGGGTTTTGTTCCTACCACATCATCGCCAGTCAGTACCGAGCCACCGAGCCCACCCAGGTCTACACCTATAATAAATGAATATTTTGATGACGAATTTACAGATGTGGATGATTACGAGTATGATTATATAGATGACAATATCAAGGGTGGCGTGGATCCTGGGTTAAAGAGAACTGTAAAGGGAGTATCGTTAACTCCCCAGAATACAAATAATGCAAACTTTAATGATGATCAGAGAGTTATTATCCTGGTTGAGCCTCAGGGTACTGACAACAACAACAGGGACAGAGTCGCAACCTTCTTTGCTACTGGAGAAAGGAGCAATGCAAGTCTGAGAAACTCTACGCGTTCTGACCAAGAAAACAACAACTTGCGAACCATTATTGTTGTAGGGAATGATGGAAGTGATATACCAAGGCCAATAGGACCCACAATAACTAGTTCTCCCATCATCCTTGTTGGACCTGGAGCAAAAAAATTCCAGCGTGGAAATTTGAAAAATCAACAAGTATCCAAGGATACAAATGGGGAAAGAAATCCTGTGATACTGGTTGATGAAAACACAGGCAATGGAAAGCAGACTCAGAGGCAACAGAGACCAAACCAAGAAGGTAAAAAGACTGTGATTTTGGTCAATGAAAACCCTGGAAATGGAAGGCAGACTCAGAGGCAACAGAGACCAAACCAAAATGATCAAAGAACAGTGATATTGGTCGATGAAAACCCTGAAAATGGAAAGCAAACTCAGAGGCAACAGAGACCAAACCAAGAAGATCAAAGAACTGTGATTTTGGTTGACGAAAACCCTGGCAATGGAAGACAAACCCAAAGGCAACAGAGGCCAAACCAAGATGATCAGAGGACTGTGATTTTGGTCGATGAAAACCCTGGAACTGGTAGACAAACACAGAGACAACAGAGGCCAAGTCAAGAAGATCAAAGGACTGTAATTGTGATTGATGAGAATGGTGGTAGTACAAGGAAAATACTTAGACAGCGTAGGCCTCAAGGAGAACGTAATGCCTTTATTTTGGTGAATGAGAACCCTGATAATATTAGGCAAAAAGACAGACCGAGGCAGGAAGAGGTCGACACTGTAATTGTTATTGATGAGGACACTGCTAATGGGAGGCGAAAACAGAAGCCAAGACCAGATGATCCAAGAACCGTGACTCTGGTTGATGAGAACACTGGTAATGAAAGACAGATACTGAGGCAGCAGAGGCCAAGTCAAGAAGAAAAAATTCAGACTTTGATTGTTGTTGATGAAGAGGATGGCAATGTAAGGCAGAAACAGAGACCAAGACAAGAACAACAAACTGTGATTGTGATTGATGAAGACTCTGCTATAACGGGAAAGACACGGAGGCCAACACAAGAACAAAACACTGTGATTTTAGTTGGTGAGAAGTCTGGCAATGCAAGGCAGACATCAAGACTGACAGAGGATGGGAGAACAGCTGTAATCCTAGTTGATGAAAACTCGAGTAATGCAAGGAAAAATACAAGGCCGAGGGAAGACGAACGGCAGGCTGTGATTTTGGTTAATGAGAAATCTGGCAACGTCGGACAGACACAAAGGCCACAAGATGAAGAGAAAACACTAATTCTAGTTGACGAGAGTCAGGGTAATGGCAGGGAGAGACTAAGGTTGAGGTGGAAGCAATCGACTTCAAAAACTTTTATTTTGCTGGATGGAAGAACAAGCACAGCAGACGAAGGACAGCAGGACAACTCTAATCCAAGGGGAAGAAAGGTGAACTCTCAAACGGTCATCATTGTGGATGACGGAGGCGTTGACGGAAAAGTGGCAGAAACAGCGACATTGATCGATGATGACATTACTGATGATTTCAAGCTTGGTGCGTTTAGTAAAGTTCAAGTTGCTCCACAAGAACGAGATGGTGGGCAGACCCTCTTGCTGATTCAACCCGAACGTTTGTCAGATTGGAAGGAAGTGATACTGATTGAAGACGAGGATGACGCTGGTGATGGATTCCGTAATGGTCAATCAGGCTCAAGACAGAGAAGAAATGAACACAAGGCTATTCTATTGATTCAAAATGATGGGGACAGTAATGGGAAAGGAGTATTATTGATAGAGGGAGACGGTAGTGGTGGTTCCACGCGGAATCGGTTCAATGAAGGAAATAGAGGTTCAATACTGAGAGGAAATGGACGCAAGACATTTACTGTAGTTCAACCCAATGGTGCAGTGAATAACCAAGGAAGTCAAAGTGGGAAGACATACAATCAAACAGTCATACTCTTAGTGGAATCAGAAGATGGAAAGTATGAAAATATTGGAGAAGGAGTTCTTGAGGAAAATGATGACCGAGTTATCCTCCTCGTGGAACCAGATGAAGGACCCAAGCCATTCAACAGACCATCCGTTAACACTTTAGGAAGGAACCCTACCAACATTCAATCCCCATTCTCGGCTCCTCCTCTCTTCCGTCCTAGCATAGGCCTTACTAAAAATACATTTATTCCTAGGAATAATCTTGGGTTTGAGAACTTAGGTCAACCACTTAACTTGAACTTTAACCCGAGGACAACACCGGATGCTGGTCCACTATTAGCCCGAACCAGACGTCTGAGGTCGAGAAGACGATTCCCATCTCAGGATTATGTCAGTATTCAGGAACACCAGGCAAGGTTAGTAGAAAATGGACCAGAACCTCGAAACAGAGGACTACGAAGAGGACGACAGAGGTTAGGAGGAGGTCGACGAAGAGATTCCTCAAGCGAATATGGATCTGTAATAAGGGATCGACGAAGGGAATCCTCGGGTGAATATGGAACTGGTTTAAGGGATCGACGGAGAGGAAATCGTGAACGTTCCTCCCCAAGACAAGAATTCCTAGGAAGAAGCCCAGAAGTCACACCAGGGCAGAATCCATATATAAACCTAAGGGAACCATCGTCTGGAAGGGAGCTCAGGGTTCCAGACTATGTACCTGAGTTTCCAACAGGCCAAAGAAGTTTACTAAGGAATGGGCGAGAATTCCCAGGTATTGTTCCAAGTGATCTGGTGGGTGCAAGGAGAGAGGAGGACAGTCTCAGATTTTCACCAGATGCAAGAGAATTTGGAACTTCAGGCAGAGCTTTCGAACTGAATGGACCTCAAGCGTGGCAGAGCAAAGAGAGAGGAAGGGATGAGTTTGCATGGTCCCCACACTTCCCATCCTATTTTGGGTCTCCGCTCTATCCCAGCTCAAGGCAGCCCAGAGAAAGACCCATACCGGAGAAGATAACGGAGCTTCGTCATGCCATCGAGGCAAAAGCGGACGCCTGGACGCATGCTGGACTCCAGCGAACAAGACCCGAGTTCAGAAGACAAAGAAGAGCATAGTAACGGATCATATGATATACGTTTAAGAGAATTAATGTGCTTAAGTAAGATCCTGCATCCACCTTCAACTGAAATAACAACACTATAAATTCAATCAATGTATCGAAATGGTTAAGGTGAACTGAACACAAAAGAGCTATAATACAATGCAAAGAAAATCGGAATCAGTGTAATTTTGATAACTCCATGTGGCTACACGTTAATATCTGCTCCCTTTCTTGATGTAGCTACTCGACTCAAGTTGCATTTAGGCTGGATTAGTTAGCACTACTGTAACTACGCAGTGTGTTAAATAGTGATCCAGTTTGATAATGCTCCAATGCTGTTGAGTAGTTGTTAATTGTAAAGTGGTGACGAAATATGCTCAGTGTAGTATTTAGCTTTATTCTGAGTGATATTTCGAAACATGAGTTAGAAAGTTACAATTCGGAAAGTATACTATTTGCAGTGAACTGTGAGCAATGTGGGTACAGGACTCAGAGAAGCTCACCATTTCTAAGCCAGAGCCTCCCCATGTCATCTGGATCGTTAAAACAATTTGAATGAAAATTTCTGTGTGCGTAAATTGTGCTTTGCAAATTATTGAAAACTATGAACGAGTCTACCTAGAAAATATGAAGTCTGTGATCATTAATTTAGCACACTTGTGACAATAGTGAATTATATCTAAGTGGATTGTGTTCTGAAGTTTAAAATAGTTAAAGAAAAACGTCTGTGTGAAAACAGACAGTACTGTATTGATGGTCTCAGGTTGGGCGGGTCCCACTGAGGAGACAGAACAAAAATGGTGAATACTGCTCAAGACAATGTGAAGCATCAAAAGATTAGATTAGACCATGAATTTCAAACAATGATGGACAACACGTGTGCTTTTCCCTTGCTTAAGTTTGTTTAGGGATGAAGTACAGGGTAAAAATAAGCAAGTTATCGAGGAATATAAATGTCGGAGGAACCATATTACCGTCTACACTACACTACAGCTAGCTGGCCTGGCTTATGTCTTCGTGTACAGTTACCTCCAGGTGTATCGTTATCCCCTTCGTATAAACTTAAAATTATTGGCTTATGTGGGATTATATTTCACTTCCAGGGTACTGGAAGTCGATCATATTATATCCCAGGATATAATTATCTAGTTACAGACCAGTTAAAGCATATCCTCCTTGTGGTCAGCCTCCAATTTCAGCTTGTTTCAGGAGAAATAACATTGTTTATCCTTTATTTTTTAACCGATTTTGATGTATATATATAGTTAATATATTACTAGTATAGCATTATTTGGCTCCTGATATTATGGATACATGTATATATTTGTCGGGACTTACAACCGGTCATGTTTAACAGGAGTGATAATAATGTAGAAGCTATAGAGAGAATGTGACAGTGAGATTGTTTGTTTGTTGGACATTGTGTGTGTATGAAAGTTTGTTTTGTATATGTGACAAGAAAATGCTTCTACTATTGCCATTGCAAATCCAATGTTTCACAGATCACTGTATGAATTATATGCTACCTAGAACAATTTTCAGATACTTATTCTATTTGTTTCTTGACGGTTTTCCCTCAACAGAACCAAGTAATTTTGTATCCCCGTTGTTTTCTTATATTTACTTTGATTTTTCAAGTTGTTTTCGTGTACATAGTTCTTGTTATCAATATTGTTAAGTTAATTGTTTTTTCAACCTTGATTCCTGTCTAGTCATTTTCTCGGGATTGTGTTGTTCTTTCAGGTGCCAGGGGAACTGAGTTTGTTTCGTTAATCGTGGGTAAATATTTTGTCATATAAGTATATATATATGATTGTAAAATAGACTACTGTAATACTGTTATAAGAAAGATATATATATATAAATTTGATTCCCCTTTACTTTTATTATTATTCTCCTTTGTTTGTTTTTAAGTGTAAATATTCTTATACAGTTGAGTACTAGTGGTAATTCCTCAGCTAAAGTGAATTTTCTGCAGTTATTCATGATGCAGGGAGTCAATGAAACACAACTAAGAAAAAAAAAAAATCGTCTTTAACAATCAGAGGCTGTAACAATGTTTATCTTTAGTATGAAATCGATTGGCATTACGAATAAAGGAAATGGCCCTGGTACTCAAAGGATAAATTATGGCATCTTTCCCCTAATGATAGTCCAAAAGCCGCAAACCTCATGTACCAATGTATGTTATTATTAAAGTAGGCATTCAGTACGGTTTGCCATAAGCATAGCACTTTAAGGGTAGAACCTCCTTTTGGTAACTTGGAGGGCTACAGATTATTACAAAATATACCAGGAAACAAATAATTTCAATGTTAATAATAGGTGATCTGTTACATGATATAGTTTGGATGATTCTGTGGCCCTTCAACTTACTAAAATAAGGTTCTCCCCTTAACTGAGTCCACGTACTGACAAACATAAATCTTAATCCAGTTTACAGATAAGAATCTATGTCATACCAACAGCAGTACTAACAGCAACATCATCATCATCATCATCAACGTAAAATATCACATGCACAATATTAGTATGGAAGCAATTTCATCATCATCATCATCAATTATTATAAGACACTGAACTCTGCTGTGGGCAATGGCGATTTTAACCTGGATTCCATACTGAGTTGAAATTATTCTACGTAACATTAAGTAGTAGGTAACTGTAAGATATGTTTAGATATATCATGATTCTTTTATTGTTTAAATGAATGTAGGTTAAAAGAAGAAAAAATTAATGCTGAAAAAATACAAAAGCAGCTATATATACCGGTTCTGTTTCATGTTTGTGGCTATGCTATTGTTTCTTTCGTATTAGTTTTCACGTCTTTGCTTCCCTTCTCTTTTGTTTTGTATATTATTGTGTTAGTGATAATGTTTACTTTTATTTTCTATCTCTCACAGTTACCCCAGTCCTTGTATTATTCCCTCCAATATCCACTATATTTCCCAACCAAGTCTCGTCCCTTCAGTGATGACCCTACAACAAAAATCTGTCTGAAATTCCTTCCTTCCACTTTCCCTTCTCCTTCACTCTTTATTCACCCCATCCATCTCCTTCTTTCCATTACTCCTTCCACCATTCATACCTCAATTAATTCTTTCATCACCACACACACAACTCCTTCCACAACACATCCTTTACTTCTCCCTCCACTACACACTCTCCACTTCCCCTCCACCACCTAACCCTCTCCACTTCCCCTCCATGCACCACCTAAGCCTCCTCCTACCCCACCACTGAGCCACAATTTGCAATCCAGTGACTGTGCAAACTTGGCCAGTCAGTTCAGTGCAATACTCAAGACACTTAAATGACTGGCAACTTCTGGGTTTTCCCTCTCGTTCCCACTCTCCCTCTCACCTCGATCTGATTCTCTCTCTCTCTCTCTCTCTCTCTCTCTCTCTCTCTCTCTCTCTCTCTCTCTCTCTCTCTCTCTCTCTCATTATCTGTTTACTAATTTAGAAGTGCTTTCATCTACTGCATCTTATATTTATCAACGTTATAATTATATCATTTTCTCGTTTATTTTCCTTTCTCATAATTTCTTTCTCTTATTCCTTCCTTTCCATTAGCTGTTCTGTTATTTTCTTTTCTTGATTAGTCAGTGAATAAGATAACTAAATATTATACGAACAGATACGGACTGATTTTGATACAACCTTATTTTCAGATTGATCAATATGAAACAAAGTAGTGATGAAATTTTGGTTTGCAGGTGAAATGTTTCTTTTCCTCTATAAAATAATAATCATAATCATATTTTTATATCAACAATGAATGTGATGAAATTTATGGTTAAAGATAAATGCTTATAATTCAAATGGCAACTGAAAGGAAGCGTAGTGATAATTATGCTTTGAACTGCTGCCTTTTGAATGAACAATATTTGTCTTTTAAATTATTATTATTATTATTATTATTATTATTATTATTATTATTATCATCATTATCATTATCATTATCATTATCATTATCGTTCTTGTTCTTGTTCTTGTTCTTGTTCTTGTTATTGTAATTGTTATTATTGTTCTTGTTCTTGTTCTTGTTCTTGTTATTATTATTATTGTTCTTGTTATTATTGTTATTGTTATTGTTATTGTTATTATTATTATTATTATTATTATTATTATTATTATTATTATTGTTGTTATTGTTATTGTTATTATTATTATTATTATTGTTATTGTTATTGTTATTGTTATTGTTATTATTATTATTATTATTATTATTATTATTATTATTATTATTATTATTATTATTATTATTATTATTATTATTGTAGCTCTCGCATTCAATATAATTTTTAATATAAACTTTTCATAATAACTCGACGGAAGTTGTAACCAACCCATTTTATATCTTTATTCTGATCAACCCAACACCACCAATTATTTTTTCTTATCACATTTAAGGCACATACTATCCATCATCGTGAGATATTGATTGAAATCTATAAATACTATTTCTTTGTAAAACCTTCTATAAAACAATGACAAAACAAGTATTAATTAAGCAAGGACCTACTGTACTGTATAATTTTTGTTAATACTCGTACACGTCTCACAGCATGACAACAACAACAACACACTCACTATCCATCCATCCATCCTTCCTTCCACCCACAACATAGAGTCTCGTTCATTGCACTGGGAAGCAATATCCGGAGTCGAGTTTTTTTTTATTATTATTATTTATTTTTTTTAAGAGCCTTTGTTGATTTTTTTTTTTTTTTTTTTTTTTTTTTTTTTTTTTTTAAGAGCCTTTGTTTTTTGTAAGTAGTGTTTGAATTGGTTCCATTGTTTGGGCCACCCCTGAACACACAGGCATAGTCATCTTATGTATTTATTCCCTCGCTCTTTCGCGCACCGTGGACTGACTCGTCAATGCGTCATGTTTAGTTGCAAGAGAGAGAGAGAGAGAGAGAGAGAGAGAGAGAGAGAGAGATGTTTAGTTCATCTTGTGCCACGACTGTATCATATATAATTAAGGAAATGGCATAGTTGTGGTATATTAGAGCGCCTTGATTACCTCCAAAATATGCCATGCAGAAAACAGGATCAAATTGACATAAATATTAGTGTCCTGTTGCTTAGATTTTTTTTTTTTTTTTTTTTTTTTCAGATATCAGCTACTCCAGATTTACAAACACTGTACGGAAAACAACACCAAATTCACATAAATATTGGCGTCCTGTTGCTTAGATTTTTTTTTTTAGGTATCAGCTACTCCAGATTTACCAACACTGTATATACTACCCCCTTATTTATGTAGTGTACAGTCGCGGCAAATAGTCCTTGAACAGACTTCCCCCTACTTACACCCTGGTCAAGGACTATGTGCCCCGACTGTACATATGGTAACATCATACGAACGAACGGAAATTTACACCATTACGAATTCTATTACATATTAATTAGGAACGACACTTATGGACTGAAATTTCTATAAGTAGTTATAATAAAACACATATATATATTAAACACTACATGACTCAACCCTGCAAGACTTTATTATTATTCTCAGTTACGAAGAGAAGAAATTGCCTGTATGTATATAATCGCTTTTCGTACTGGTTAAGGGGGTGCGGGTGTAGGGGACAGGCTTGGGGGGTGGACTGGGGGGGGGAGGTTCGGGAATATGGGGACAGGCTTGGAGTGGAGAGAGAGAGAGAGAGAGAGAGAGAGAGAGAGAGAGAGAGAGAGAGAGAGAGAGAGAGAGAGAGAGAGACGGAAAACCCCTGGCATTGTTCTGCTTCATAATATTCTCCGTGTCAATTTTACGCTTCTGTACCTGTGATGACTCGTGAAATATATTATGTGTCTGTCTGTATGTCTGCCTCATACTTATATCCAGTCTGTTTCTTTTTCTCTGTCTGTGAATTATTCCCTGTTTATCTGTTGTTGTTTCTCTGTATATTACAAATTGGTGTTTCAGTGACGACGAGAGAAAGGAACTCCACTGAGGAACCTATCTTTGTAAATGCCAGATACTATATTTCATGATTATTTAACGAAAATAAAAGAAAAAGAAAATGCTAAACATCCCCCCCAAAAAAAAAAAAAAATATATATATATATATATATATTTATATAAATAAATTAAATTGATGTATAAGTATCCATTCCTGACTTTGATCTTTTACTTGGAACCATTTAAATACAATCACATCTATCCTACATTCCTAGCAAATAAAAGTGAGTGACAACATAACATTTCGCAAAAACTAAGGATGCGAATGTAGTAAGAATGTGATAATAAAATATTATGCAAAAATATAATGATGATATTTATAATTATAATAGACTGGTAATAATGATATTGGTAATAAAATAATGATGATAATAATAGTAATAATAATAATGATAATAATAATAATAATAATAATAATAATAATAATAATAATAATAATAATAATAATAATAATAATAATAATAATAATAATAATAATAATAATAATAATAATAATAATAATGTATTATAAATAATGAACTAAAAAACACAAAAACTACAACAGCAAATAATAATAATAATAATAATAATAATAAACATCAGACGAACAGGACAACAACCGGTTAAGGAAGAGAACATTCACAATAACAACAACAACAACAACAACAAACAACAACAAAATATAGAACAACAACAACATTAATCACATCAATAACAAGAGTATATCAGGCGAAGCAGCAGAAGTGAAAGTAGTGGTGACTGTGTAGTATGTTATGACCCTGGTAATGAGTGGTGCAGGTGGAATGTGATGATGTGTGTGGAGTGTGTGTGTGGTGAGGTGGTAGTGAAGTGTGTCTGTGGTGGTGGTGGTGGTGGTTGTGAAGTGTGTCTGTGGTGGTGGTGGTGGTGGTGAAGTGTGGTTGTGGTGGTGTTGCAAGTGGAATGTAATGATGGGTGTGGTTGTGATGGTAAAGTGTGGTGGTGGTGGTGGTGAAGTGTGGTTGTGGTGGTGTTGCAAGTGGAATGTAATGATGGGTGTTGTGGTGATGGTAAAGTGTGGTTGTGGTGGTGGTGGTGGTGGTGGTGGTGGAAAAGTGTTGTCGTGGTGTTGGTGAAGTGTTAGTAGTGGTGATGAAGTGTGGTTGTGGTGGTGTTGAGTGTGGTGGTAAAGTGTATTTGTTGGTGGTGTATGTGTTAGTGGTGAGGTTTGGTGTTAGTGTATGTGTTAGTGGTGAAGTTTGGTGTTAGTGGTGGTGTATGTGTTAGTGGTGAGTTTGGTGGTGGTGTATTTGTTAGTGGTGAGTTTGGTGGTTGGTGATGGTGTTTACAAGTTTGGTGTGAGAGATGAAGGAGGAATGACCACTTTTCACTGTCTTACCGTTATAATGTGAAGTTCAGGTCACATCTTAGTTCAGGTCACATCTTAGTTCAGGTCACATCTTAGTTCAGGTCATATCTTAGTTCAGGTCATATCTTAGTTCAGGTCATATCTTAGTTCAGGTCACATCTTAGTTCAGGTCACATCTTAGTTCAGGTCACATCTTAGTTCAGGTCATATCTTAGTTCAGGTCACATCTTAGTTCAGGTCATATCTTAGTTCAGGTCACATCTTAGTTCAGGTCATATCTTAGTTCAGGTCACATCTTAGTTCAGGTCACATCTCAGGTCGTGGTATGCTATTTCATTTTTTCTTTTTTCGTCGTAACTATCTAAGTGTGTGATATGTGAGGGATTAGCCGTGTTATCACCAGGTGGCCAAAAGAGCAACAACAATATCAATCAGGGAGTTCTATTTTCATCAATATTTATAACAAGCATCATTAATATAGCTTGTTACGATATAAGTAACTTAATTAACTCGACTACTTATATCACATTAATTGCTACATGCTTCTTACTTAACAGGAATTGTATCGATTGTATTTACAATTATTAATTTTTAATATTTACTTACTATACCGTAATTCTTTAAAAATATCACCAACTGATCCTCTCTCCCAAATCATTTCAATGTTTCTTCATTGTTCTGTAAACAATCCATCTTTATGAACTTTACCGTTATTTTCTAAACCACTGACACGGTGACCAAACCACAGGACAGATTCCCACTTCTGTGTGCGTTGTAGGAGAACTAACAGACCTTCAAGTGTAGCATCTGTCAGGAACCTACATCCCAATCTGTGCTGCCAACATTCATCACAGCAGATCATGAACTACATTAATATCCTTAATATCACAAAATATTCTCAACAACAAGAAATACATTGCAATAATGTTATCATCTCTTCAGGCTAATAATTATGTTGTAGAGAGAAATGTTGTTTCCATTTAATTATTTATAATTTTTAATATATGTTCATAACCAATATTACTAGCCAGCAACTGTCTTTCATGTGCCAACTGATCATAAGCACTGAATGTCACTCCGCCTGTGAGATGCCAGCTTCAACTCAAAGCTTCGAGCTGCTTGAACTGCCTCGACCCTGTCAATACTTGCTCGTAGATTTGAGTAAGTAAAAAAAAATTCTTTTCTCGTAACAACACCGTGTGAAGTAAATTTCTGATGCACTATACAGTACAATACAATAATACATCAAAACAAGCATTATGGTGCACTAACGTTCATTCCCTCAACCAACCGCAATTAATACTGAAGCACCTATGGCTCGAGTAAGTAAATAACAGAGGTTTGATGTCGAAATGTACTTTGTTGTTCGAACCACAGGTAATTCAGTCATATTGTAGGTGGCTGAGGAAATGAACCTTTGTATACCATAGTACCAGTGACGAAATATAAAGATAATTGTGCTTAAACTCGTCATTCAGTATTATAATAGGCCTATATTCCTATTTCCTATATTCCTATATTATATTTTTCTATCAAATCGACCTTTTCATGGGTAGAACCTTGCTAAAAAAAAATTATGTTCTAACACATTTTGGACAAACTTCAACAAAAGCAAAATGAGACACAAAAAAAAAAAAAAAAAAAAAAAACACACACACATTACCCCACACCGGCAAACATTTATTTCATATAATTATGTTTGGAGTAAAACAAAAGTTATCAAAATAGTTTATTTCATGTAAGTACTTTGGTATCAGCAGTTTCTTGGTTATTACTGCTGCAAACAGTTCTTACATAGCATTATCATATTATATTTTTAGTGTGTTTTTATTGCAATTATTTGTACATATATAATAGAGTATCTTAAGGTTACCTGTGTGGTAGATTAAGTTTACATCAACTGACTTTGTGGTTCTGAATTAAGGGGTTCGGTAATACAGTGGTGGTATCTGGAGCAAATGATTCCTCCAAACTATTCCAAGCAACAGGCCACCATTATTTTTATTCATCTGGTGATGTTTGCTTCCAGGCATATTTTGTAGAGGAATCAATCAAGGCGCTCCAATGTACCAAATGAAAACACCATACCCTTAAGGGACCCTGTGTTGTAGTAAAAAAATTGGAGGTTAGAGAGTCCTTCAAACACGACCACGAAACACCACCTACATTAAATAAAAGGAGCTTGTTTCGTGGCATAGTCAGGAGGAATCAGAAGCCACCAGGTCTCATACACGATCACAGGGGTCTTAAAGGACGCTTATAATAGTGATAGTTACTGTGTGCGTCGAGTAAACATGAAGCAATATATTCCTCCAAGTCTTACCACCATACTCTTAGAGATTAACAGTTGCTGGTGGCACAGTTGTAAGGAATCAATAACCTTCAATTCGACGTCCCCACAAAAAAACAAAAAACAAATGACAGTAAGCAAATACCCTAAACATCTCACCACGTTCATCATTTTGGTATACAATTATTGGTTATCGTGTTCGTCATCTTTCCTGCATCCCTGTGTGTGTGTGTGTGTGTGTTGGCTGGACTATCTGTGTGTGTGTGTGTGTGTGTGTGTGTGTTGGCTAATCTATCTGTGTGTGTGTGTGTGTGTTGGCTAATCTATATGCGTGTGTGTGTGTGTTGGTTGGTCTATTTTCTGTGTGTGTGTGTGTGTGTGGTCTATCTGTGTGTGTGTGTGTGTGTGTTGGCTGGACTATCTGTGTGTGTGTGTGTGTGTGTGTGTTGGTTGATCTATCTGTGTGTGTGTGTGTGTGTGTGTGTGTTCTATTTGTGTGGAGGGAGGTAGCCGAGGGAAGGTGAACTACTTGTGGAGCCATATGATCCACTATTGCCTTTTGATCCACTATTACCGTATGATGATCCACTATTGCCTTTTGATCCACTATTACCGTATGATGATCCACTATTGCCTTTTGATCCACTATTGCCGTATGATGATCCACTATTGCCTTTTGATCCACTATTGCCGTATGTTGATCCACTATTGCTGTTGTAAGATCCACTATTGCCTTTTGACCCACTGTTGCCGTATGTTGATCCACTGTTGCCGTTGTAAGATCCACTTCCAGACCCGTGTGATCCACTATTACCGTTGTATGATCCACTATTGCTGCCGTATGATCCACTTCCAGACCTGTGTGATCCACTATTGCCGTTGTATGATCCACTATTGCCTTTTGATCCACTATTGCCGTTGTATGATCCACTATTGCCTTTTGATCCACTATTGCTGCCGTACGATCCACTATTGCCGTTGTAAGATCCACTGTTGCCTTTTGATCCACTATTGCCGTTGTATGATCCACTATTGCCTTTTGATCCACTATTGCCGTATGATGATCCACTATTACCGTTGTATGATCCACTATTGCCGTTGTAAGATCCACTTCCAGACCCGTGTGATCCACTATTGCCGTTATAAGATCCACTATTGCCTTTTGATCCACTATTGCCGTATGTTGATCCACTATTGCTGCCGTATGATCCACTTACAGACCTGTGTGATCCACTATTGCCGTTGTATGATCCACTATTGCCTTTTGATCCACTGTTGCCGTATGTTGATCCACTATTGCCGTTGTGTGATCCACTATTACCGTTGTATGATCCACTATTACCGTTGTATGATCCACTATTGCTGTTATAAGATCCACCATTGTTTGATCCACTATTGCCGTATGTTGATCCACTATTGCCGTTGTATGATCCACTATTACCGTTGTATGATCCACTATTGCTGTTATAAGATCCACCATTGTTTGATCCACTATTGCCGTATGTTGATCCACTATTGCTGTTATATGATCCACTATTACCGTTGTATGATCCACTATTGCTACCGTATGATACACTTCCACTTCCATATGATCCACTTCCACTCCCATATGATCCGTAGTCTCCACCTCCTCCACCATTCCCATACCCTCCACCACCTCCACCACCACCATTCCCATACCCTCCACCACCTCCACCACCACCATTCCCATATACTCCACCAACGAATCCTCCACCATTATTCCCATACACTCCACCTTGATATCCACCTCCTCCACCATTTCCATACCCTCCACCACCATTATCACCACCACCAAATAGTACTCCACCACCATAACCCCCACCACCACCACCACCATTATTTCCCTGACCATAACCCACCATACTAAAATAACCTCCACCACCACCTCCTCCTCCACCATTTCCATAAACTCCACCAACCCCTCCACTACCATACACTCCACCATTAATGAAACTATAACCACCATTATTACCACCATTCAGGTTACCATTACCATCAAAACTGTTACCACCATACACATTTCCACTATTACCATAACCACTGACACTATTACCATAACCACTGACAAAGCCATTACCAAAACCATTTCCACCATTACCATAACCATTTCCACCATTACCATAACCACTGACAACACCATTTCCACCATTACCATAACCACTGACAACACCATTTCCACCATTACCATAACCACTGACAAATCCATTACCAAAACCATTTCCACCATTACCATAACCATTTGCACCATTACCAAAACCACTTGCACCATTACCATAACCACTGACAAAAACATTTGCACCATTACCATAACCACTGACAACACCAGTTCCACCATTACCATAACCATTTGCAAAACCATTTCCACCATTACCATAGCCACTGACAACACCATTACCATAACCATTTCCACCATTACTATAACTATTTCCACCATTACCACCATTACCATAACCACTGACAACACCATTTCCACCACCATAATGACTTCCACCCGAGTTTACATTGCCACCATAATTATTATTGTCATCATAACTGTTGCCACTGACAACGCCATTCTGGTAAGAGCTGCCACCATTGTTGTCATAACTCCTGCCAACATTATTTCTGGTGCCATGGTGGTTGAAGGAGTTGCCACCATTGTAGCTGTTGTCATTGTTGTTGTTATTGTAGCTGCCACCATTGTTGTTATTGTAGCTGCCACCATTGTTGTCATTGTAGCTGTTGTCATTGTTGTTGTCATTGTAGCTGCCACCATTGTTGTCATTGTAGCTGCCACCATTGTTGTCATTGTAGCTGCCACCATTGTTACCCTTTGTGCCATAACTACTACCATGGGCTCTGTTGTTACCATTACCACTATAACTACTACCATCATTTACTATGCTTCTCCCATTACCATTATAACTACTACTACTACCATGACCACTACCATGACCACTGCCACTATAACTACCACCACCACTTACTATGCTTCTCCCATTACCATTATAACTACTACTACCATGACCACTACCATGACTACTACCACCACCACCACCACCACTACCACCTTTTCCACTAGGACATTTTTTCCCCGGACAAGCAGGAGTGGCCAGGGAGGAGGTGAGGGAGAGGAGTGTCAGGGCGAGTGTTATTGATATCCTCTGTGGATGGAGAGATAAGAAACATTTGTACACCACAGTTAATTAATTAAACTACAGACGAAACCAACCAAATGGAGAATGAATACAGATACTGACATGAATGAAAAATATATAAGAAAATACAAGAGTAATATTTGTACACTACAGTAACTAAAGACGAAACCAATCAAATGGAGAATGAATACAGATACTTACATGAATGAAAAATATAAGAAAATACAAGAGTAATATACAAAATAAGAAAAACAGAGACATGAATGCAAACATAAAACATCAAAGGAGTACAATACTGAATAATAAGAGCATGTGTATAGTAATTAGAGGCGAAACGAAATGGAGAATGAATACAGATACTGACATGAATGAAATAAAATATACCGCAAAAGTGTATGCTAAATTATTATCATAGATGCACAGTAAGGCGAAACCAAATTGAGAATAAATACAGTTACCGACATATATAAATGAAATGAATTAGCAAACGAGTAAATGAATAATATTAAGAACAGGTGCACATGAACGAGAAACGAAACGAAATAAGAGTAAAAATACCAATATATACAGTCGCGGTCAAATATAATCATCCATATAGGGGTAACTCACGTAAGAGTTTGACAGCTTCCTTCTGTTCCTTAGATGATAAACTCTCCAATAAATACGGTAGGTTTATTACCATCTTTTAATTTAACACAAACAGCTACTCACTACTTAAAACAATAACATCATAATGTGAACTTGAAAACATTAGACAGTAAATTATTTGAGATACCCATATGTGGATGATTATCATTGACCGCGACTGTACATAGAAATGATATCAACACATATACAATATTCTGTGTTAGAGAGAATTATAGGGTAGACAGATATATAATTATTCATGCTATAGAACAAAAGAGAGTGCAGTAGGTAATTAGGGAATGGAGATTTGAATACAGTATGAGTAAACATGAACAACCATTGATTTGGTATATATTCATAAATAAATCGTGTTTGGATTGATTGCTTTCTTTGGTACCGGTATGTAAAATCACCTTAAAATAAGTACAGTGTGAAATTAGCAAGTTTGATCTTTATTGCACTCCAGTTTGTGATGAAAATAGGTAGGAACGTCTCCATTTTTAAATTAATTACAGAGGAAGTGAAATTCAGTAAGGTGAACTGCAGGATAAACTATTTCAATCAACTAAAAAATAACGCCATAAGTATTATAAGAAAAAATTTAAAGTAACACAAATAAATTTTATACGACAAAGGAGGAGACGGAAGTACAAATGAAGGTGTTAGTTCCATATGCACCGAGAAACATCAAGCAGGTCAGTAACTATTAGTCAACGAAATGAATGTCCGTACAGGTGAGTAGGCTATACATGTGACTGGGAATTGTGTAAGTAAGCTATGTAAATGTGAGTGTGTTTGGAGAGTGCAAATAATAATGGAATGTTTACGTTTGCTTCATGGAGTGTGTGAGCGTGTGTATGCTAATAGATATACTGTAATTATAACATGGAAGGGAAAAAGGAAAATTTTTAAGAAGCAAATAAACAATGGAAAAATGCTTATATCTATGAATTCATTAAAAAGTGTATGGGTTTCTCTCTCTTTCTTTCTCTCTTTCTATGAAGCAATATATCTATTATATCTATCTAGTTTTCTCTCTGCAAATGTTTACATGTGAATTTTGTATAAAACTAGACTATGTCATATGTTGCGGAAATTCAAATACATTTTTGAATGCCAGAGGTGGAAAGGAAAGTTTGTTACGAAAGAGAATGAACACGTGCGATAAAATTGAAACAATATGTTACATACTCATAGTGAGAATGCAAAGAAGAATATCATGAATTTTGCTGATAACACCCTCCCTCTCTCGCCCACGTTCACGCTCTCACTCACTCACTCACTCACTCTCTCTCTCTCTCTCTCTCTCTTGAGGAATTGCACTTGGATAAACTGAGAATTTTTGAGCCTGGGTAATACAACAATGAACAGGTAAAGTCAAAGGAAACGAAGTGCAGTGTGTGTGTCGGAAGCGTAGAAAGTGATATCTTGTTCTACTTTTAGATTTAGTGATGGGTGCAAAGTCATCAGATTCAATTTTCTTGTAAATATTGATGATCTACAGTTCGTTAAGGACAACTGTCTGAATATTAACAAGGATGCACATAAACAAGGTGACTTTCTGTTCGGTGCTGATGTGAGAAGATGATTTTTTTACCAGATGCTTAATAATAATAATAATAATAATAATAATAATAATAATAATAATAATAATCGAGATTTAGAAGAATTATGAGCAGTGCAAGTCTATTCTATAGTGTATGCATGCAATATTGTAAGTATACATGCAGTAGCCTATATAAAACTGCAATATTTTATGTATGCATGCATTAGCCTATGTGTACAGTTTTTTTTGCTGTGTTTACATCTATAGATATGTATTCAAAGTTAGTTCAAGCCATCTAGAGAGCAGCAGGTGTGTTGTCTTACCATGTTTGCAGTACTTGACTCCTGAAGAGTGACAAGTATCTCACATCCTGGGCTATATATACTATACACCTCACACAACATTCCCCTCCCTACTTGTCCTCCTCCTCCTCCAGCCTCCTTCCCCCCTTCCCTTCACCTTGTCCTCGTGTTGGTGATGCTGTACGGACACATGCAGTAATTGGTATGTAGAGTGAGGAGGGGGAAGGAGGAGGAGGAGTGGGAAGCAGAAGAGGGAGTGGGGTGCAAGACAGAAGAGAGTGAAAATGATACAAGGAGACAGGGAGGAATTATATGAGGAGATAGATGACTGTGGATGGGGAGCAACAAAGGATGAGGAATGGGTGATTAAGGTGGTAATTCACTTTTGTTACACTGGGGTGCATTGACTCCTCCAAAGTATGCCAGGGAACAGAACCAGGAAAGCAAAAATAATGGTGTTCTGTTGTTGCTTGGAATAATTTGGGGGATTCAGTTACTCCAGATTTACCAACACAAAATTACCCCCTTAAGTGTATATAGAGATTTGGCGAATAATAAGTAATAATTAGGATTAAGGAAGGTGATGGAGGATTGGGTTGTAGTAGATATAAAGGGATGGTGAAGGAGAAGCAAAGAGGGGAGAAGGGGAAGCAAAGAGGGGTGAAGGAGGGAGGAGTAAAAGGAGAATGGTGAGAAAGGTGTAGGAGGGGAAGGAGAAGGAGGAGATAGAAAGAGAGGAGTGGTGTGCATAAACAAGAAGAGATGGGGAAAGGGGGAGAGAGATACGGGAGGAAGTGGAGGAGGACAGGAATGGGAGCAAGGTGGGAAGAGGGAGGGGCGTGGGAGGAGAGGGGTGACAGAAGAGGAGAAGGAAGAAGAAGGGAGGAGAAGGTGGCACACATGAGGGGAAGGGGGAGGGGAAGGTGAGTAGTGGACCTCACACTACTAACATGGGTGATGATGGAAGTAGGAAGGACAAGCAGCAGAGGCCATGGGGGAGGGGGCGGGGGAGAACACCATGAAATTGGATGTAAATTTACGGTAACGAACGAGACATGCTGGTATGGATAAGTGCATGCGGATGTAGTACTCTGTGTGACGATAGTGTAATAAAAATTCATGTACCATTACGAACGTCATATTATGTTGCAAATAAGTGACTGGAAGCAGAAGTAAACATGAGTAAGCAAAATTAGAAGGATGCATGAGGTATGTACACAAAAAGTAATCATAGCAGGGAACTAAATAACTTGAATGCAGAACAGTATCAAAAAGTAATCATAGCAGGGAACTAAATAACTTGAATGCAGAACAGTATCTATTGCTCTATGAAGTCACAACGCTATTCAGACCAACATGGAATATAATTATGAATCATATTTAGAAACGAATGGGGATACCAGCCTTGCCAAAAACTATCTCAGTCCATCCTAGTCTGTCCCAATCGGAATACTGTAATGTAACTCTCTAACCAAGCAGCAGTTGATAAAAGATGTGTTATACTTTAGATACACAAAGTACACAAAGATTTATGTACTGGTAGTATACATTTCATGGACATAGAAATACACAATGACGATAAGTATGATTCTATAGTTATTCTATTTATATTTTCATGTGATATTGGACATAGAAATACACACTGATATTAAGTATGATTCTATAGTTATTCCATTTGTATTTTCATGTGATATTTGACATAGAAATACACACTGATATTAAGTACGATTCTATAGTTATTCCATTTATATTTTCATCTGACATTGTTGTGGTTTATGTTAATAAGCACAACAGTGGTTATATTTAATACATACTGGCATTTTTCCGTTTTACATTTTCCTTCTAACCTTCAGTCTCATAAACTCAGTCACTTATATTCTCGCGTCAGTGCTGATACACAGAGAGTCAGTTCTTGAGTGTAATGTCAAAAATTTGCGGGTCAATAATATGCCATCTGAAACTAACTTGGCTATTTAATCTTTTCCATGTGAACGTATTTTCAATATCTACACAAACAGTTACGAATCCATCTTTGGCTATGTGACCAAAAAGAATTCTCATTATTATTATTATGATCGTTATTATATTATTATTATTATTTGTAGTTGTTGTTGTATTAGCTGTACAGTAGGATCATTATCAATACATTATTTATATCAATATTGAGGGGATAGCAGATAGACGTGCGCAGTACACACACCACGTACTATTTCATCCCCTGAATATCAAGGTCGAGGTATTCCCTTCTCGGTTTCCTTACTGTAGAGGTCCACACGCAGCTGCTATTTATTGTACACACAGGCACAGCGCATCACTGGAGCGTCAGGTATAGTGCGTGTAGAGGGACAAACTTACACGTTGTACTCACGCTTTCATATGTTCACTTCACTTTTGTTATCTCCTCCAATTCTCTCTCTCTCTCTCTCTCTCTCTCTCTCTCTCTCTCTCTCTTTCATGCAAGGTTCTCCTTCAGTTTTACCCTACTTTCTCTCACTCACTCTCTCTACCATTCTCTTGCTACTTCACACACACACTCCTTTCTTTTCTCTCTTCCATTTTTAGTGTTGAAACAGACACACCTCAAACATGAAACACACACACCTCAAACATGAAACAGGCACACCTCAAACATGAAACAGACACACCTCAAACATGAAAAACACTCACCTCAAACATGAAACAGACACACCTCAAACATGAAACAGACACACCTCAAACATGAAACAGACACACCTCAAACATGAAACAGACACACCTCAAACATGAAACAGACACACCTCAAACATGAAACACACACACCTCAAACATGAAACAGGCACACCTCAAACATGAAACAGACACACCTCAAACATGAAACAGACACACCTCAAACATGAAACAGACACACCTCAAACATGAAACAGACACACCTCAAACATGAAACACACACACCTCAAACATGAAACAGACACACCTCAAACATGAAACACACACACCTCAAACATGAAACAGACACACCTCAAACATGAAACAGACACACCTCAAACATGAAACAGACACACCTCAAACATGAAACCGACACACCTCAAACATGAAACAGACACACCTCAAACATGAAACAGACACACCTCAAAAATGAAACAGACACACCTGAAACATGAAACAGACACACCTCAAACATGAAACAGACACACCTCAAACATGAAACAGACACACCTCAAACATGAAACACACACCTCAAACATGAAACACACACACCTCAAACATGAAACAGACACACCTCAAACACGAAACAGATACACCTCAAACACGAAACAGACACACCTCAAACATGAAACAGACACACCTCAAACATGAAAAACACTCACCTCAAACATGAAACACACACACCTCAAACATGAAACACACACACCTCAAACATGAAACACACACACCTCAAACATGAAAAACACTCACCTCAAACATGAAACACACACACCTCAAACATGAAACAGACACACCTCAAACATGAAACAGACACACCTCAAACATGAAACAGACACACCTCAAACATGAAACAGACACACCTCAAACATGAAACAGACACACCTCAAACATGAAACACACACACCTCAAACATGAAACAGACACACCTCAAACATGAAACAGACACACCTCAAACATGAAACAGACACACCTCAAACATGAAACACACACACCTCAAACATAAAAAACAGACACACCTCAAACATGAAACCGACACACCTCAAACATGAAACACACACACCTCAAACATGAAACAGACACACCTCAAACATGAAACAGACACACCTCAAACATGAAACAGACACACCTCAAACATGAAACACACACACCTCAAACATGAAACAGACACACCTCAAACATGAAACACACACACATCAAACATGAAACAGACACACCTCAAACATAAAAAACAGACACACCTCAAACATGAAACAGACACACCTCAAACATGAAACACACACACCTCACTCAAACATGAAACACACACACCTCAAACATGAAACACACACACCTCAAACATGAAACAGACACACCTCAAACATAAAAAACAGACACACCTCAAACATGAAACACACACACCTCAAACATGAAACACACACACCTCACTCAAACATGAAACAGACACACCTCAAACATGAAACAGACACACCTCAATCGGCCCCCTTATCAAGCATTGAATAAGATGAGCCTCTGCACAAAACGTCTCATTCTACCCTAAGCTTAATTAATGAAGGATCCCAATTCAGGTGTGTCTTGTTACATCGGTCCGCAAATGTACATACGTGAACGACGAAATAGAAGGGTTTTGTAATCGTTCCTTCCTATGTTTGCAAATTTGTTAGTACGTGTTTGCTTTTGTGTTTGTATCAGTGTACTTGTGCGATAAAGAGTAACATTAATTGTGTGTTTGTCATTAGGATATTAAACTAGGGAATGATATTAATTATATACATGCATCGATTTCTGTGCAAAATTAAAAAGTTATTGCAACGAGTTTTAGTTCAAGAATCTTACTAACAGATATTAACTGTTAAGGACCCTGTGTTCGTGTATGATAAGTGGAGGCTTCTGATTCCTCCTGACCATGCCACGAAACAAGCTCCTTCCCTATAGGTGGTGTTTCGTGGCAATATTTGAAGGACTCGTTTATCTCCAATTTTCTGACTGCATCACAGGGTGCCTTAATGGGCTAATTATTTTCCTACAGTATCATACATTACACAGCCATAAGTGGTTAATTAAGCTCGTCTTTGTTTTTGTATTTTCCCTTTTAAGATATCCTATTTTTCCACTGTGAGAATGCTTGGGATACATAGCTGTAAAAATGACGACCGAGCTTCAACTACAAGAAGAGACTCGAAGGATAATTTCGTCGATGAGTTGCGTGTTATTGCTGTAATTCTTCTGTATTTCATAAGTTCCCTATTCTGTGTTATTGCTTAGGTACAACTCTGTCACTTGATGCCTTTATACCAAAACTATGAACAAAAAATTATGTCAATAATAATAATAATAATAATAATAACACACACAGTCTCTAAATTCACACACACACACACACACACAATATTCATATACTAACCCAAGCACACACACACACACACACACACACACACTCATAATTCATGTACTAACTTCCCCAGGCACACACACACACACACACACACACACAAATAAATATACTCTCCCTTTTTATACACACTCACCCAAGCATGCTCTCATAACACCAGCAACGAGGGCAACCAAAATAGCAGAGTACGTCGAGGAGAAGATAAAATGATACATAATAGCAGTAATCTGGCCACAGTGAGCAGCAACAACGAGAGGCCAGCAAAACTCACCTCAATTCACGATACACTTCCATGGAAATACCTCACCACCACCACCACCACAACCACCATCACCATCATCACCACCACCACCATCATCAACTTAGGACTGTGTGTGTGTGTGTGTATGTGTGTGTGCTTGGGGAAGTTAGTATGTGAATTAAGAGGATGTGTATGTGTGTGTGTGTGTGTGCTCGGGTTAGTATGTGAATTATGTGTGTGTGTGTGTCTGTGTGTGTGTGTGTGTGTGTTAAGGGAGGTATATATTATAAGTAACTGTATAAGTATATATATAATGATTAATACTGATACATATAAGGTAATACGATAAATTTAAGAGTATCTATATAGATGAATAAGTAAAAGAGTAAATAGTTAATTGTATACATAAATAAATCGATAAATAATTATATATATTAATTAATAAATATACAGTGGGTGACCTCATTTTTACACAGAGAAATTCAATATGCAGATAAATTATATTCACAAGAAAAAACAATTGTAGAGATGCAAAACTCAGATGCAAAACATTAAGGGGATGGTATGTACCGTAAATGTTGGTTAATTAATCTGGAGCAACTGATTCTCCCAAAATTTTCCAAGCAACAGGCCACCATTATTTTTGTTAACTTGGTCCTGTTTCCGGGTATACTTTGGAGGAATCAAGGCACTCTAATGTATGTACCAAAAGTATACTATCCACTCTAAAAATATTACAGGGCAGGGAGGTATTGCCTGCAGTGATGTGGGCAATACTTTAAGGGTTTTGGCGTCCCTTCGGCGCCAGCCACTCCCTTTCAGTTCTTCAACTGTCCCTCTATTCTTTTCCATTTCCTTAATGCTTGCTGTTTCACCACTCTATCACACTTTTCTGGCTCTATATGACCACGCTGTTGCCGAGCCTAATATTAATCAATAAATTAATCTAACTACTGTTAGTACTGTACTATCGAGGTCATTTGTTTCGTGGCATAGTTTGGAGGAATCTACGGAGGAGGAGGAGGAGGAGGGAGAACATAATAAAAACTAACTGAAAAGGTCAACGAGAGAGAACTGTGTAGACGGATGAATGGAAGTAAGAAGTCCAGTGGGAAATTATTTGAAGTGCCTGAAATTAGTGAATGAAAAGCAGCGTGTGGTGTGTAAGGAATGAGTTATGATGGTGAGGCAAGGAGGGAAGGAAGGAAGGCCACTCACCACTTCAATCACTGTCACGGGCGGTATGATATAATGTGAGGGAAGGTCGCCAGTCACTCTATGTAGTATTCACCTGTTTCTGAATCTCTCTCTCTCTCTCTCTCTCTCTCTCTCTCTCTCTCTCTCTCTCTCTCTCTAATGTTTCATGGTTTTTCTTTTTTTATCGGTTACTATTCTATATTGCTTATTCCTAAATGTTATATATTTTCTCTACTTTTTATCATCTCTCTTCTTCTTTCCTCCCTCATTATCTTTACACAATCCGACAAGGTTGTGCTTCATTTTTACAACCGAGTTTCATTTCCCTTTCCTTCCTGTGTATTTCAATCTTGTTTCCTGTTTCCACCCAACCCTTTCTACTTTCTCCCTCCCTCCTTCCCTCCCTTCCTCTCTGCTTCCCCACTGTTCTTGCCCTCCATTTAACTCCTTATATTGGATCAAGGAATTCTATGCCTATTTCCAGCACCTAACCTCCTCTCCCATTCACTCATTCCATTCCTCCTCCCCTTCCAACATTACCACCTCTCCAACTACCCCCACTCTCTTTCTCCTTCCAGCACTTCCATTCCAGCACCTCCCCTTCCTTCCTTCCTTCCAGCACCTGCCAGCTTTACGTGCCACTGGTCCCCCCCCACCCCCCCCCCCCTAAGCATGCCACCTTTCCCACGCTACCTGCCTCCACACTCCACCTTCACTTCCTTTCCTTTTTTACTTCCGTGATTATATTCTCGAAATGGTGTCATGTTGTTGTTGTTGTTGTTGTATCCCTCTCGCTTTCATTGTCCTCTCATTTTTTTTTATATTGCATCTTTCATTCTTCTCTCTCTTATTATTATTATTATTATTATTATTATTATTATTTTTTTTTTTTTTTTTTTTTTTTTTTTTTTTTCCTCGACGTGATGTGTCATATGAATTTATTACCTTCTCAAACGGAGGCTGAAGAAGGCCATTTGACCACTATATTTACTTGTTGGTTTGCTTTTGTTTATTTTTCTGTTGGTTCGTGAAAAAGAAAAATATATATTCCAAAACTTCCTACAGATTTTGACCAAACTTTACAGAATGATTGAACATTATGAAACCTAAAAGTTAATATGTTTTTGGTGGATCCAAGCCGAAGATCAGAGTCAGGAATAAGATAATGATATTTTGTTTATATTCTATTCGTATAAATGAGGGTAAAATACAGCTTGGGTTCGTCTGTAAAAAAGTTTTCTTGGCAGTTACGTAGGTACAGCCAAATCAAATATCCACCAACACTTTCCTTCTATCTTAGTAAATATCTTGGTAATAAAGAACAAGACATGTATGATTTTGCAGCACCTCATAATAATAATTGAGGGGGTTGAGTTGGCATAAGGTGTTGTATGATTAGATTTCGATATGATGTTGATTTATTTGCTTGATGGAAAGAAGGTGTTGGTGGTTATTTGATTGTGGCTGTACACATTAGATAAAGTGCTCTTCTAGGTTTCCTATTTTCTCTCGTCAATATAATCATCTTTACCTTACCTTTTCCTTATATATAATTTACTATTTTTGCCTATTTTCTTTATCTTAGTCTCTTTTCAAATTGGTTTCACTTCTATATTTTATCCTATTTTTTGGGAGTATCGCCAGTTCTACAATGTTGCAAGCACTCTTTTCTATATAATTTTTTTTTTCATCCCCTTTTCTTGAACACTAATATCAATTTCAATTACCTCACTCCACCCACAACACTCTCTTCTCTTATCTCCCTCTCTCTCTTACACTCACTCACACTCACACACACACAGCCACACTTACTTCCGGGGTTATACAGTAATTTTTCATGCATGTAAGAGTCATTTCATGCGAACCACAAAGGATATTCTTGACTAAACAGCACAGACTATTGCTCACGTTTCCTCTCGTAGGCTAAAGCACGGCATTTTTAGCACCATTTCTTTGTATCCGTACTCACGACGATTCGGTCAGACCTTAAAATTATGACGAGGCTGTAGCCAAATGCAATCCGAATGAGGTCGCGACATATTTTTGTAATGTTGAAAATAATAGAATGATTGAAAACACATTGGAGTTTGGTAACATCTCTTATAGTACAATACCACACACATATACATACAAACACTTCCACAAAAGAAAATGTACAGCCACAATCAAATATCCACCGACACTTTCCTTCCATCGTAGTAAATATCTTGGTAATAAAGAACAGCACGTGTATGATTTTGCAGCACCTCATAATAATAATTGAGATGTTTGAGTTGACGTAAGGTGTTGTATGATTATATTTTGATATGATTCTGATTTATTTACACTATAGAAGGAAAGTGTGGGTGGTTGTTTGATTGTGGCTGTACGTACACACAGAAATACAAAGTCAGTAACGCATGAACAAACACACACACAGTGGGTAGCACATATATAAATATACAAGCAATACACAAGCACACCAAATAGCAACTATGCAATCAATAGTAGTAACTAAACAAATAGCAGCTATAATAAAAACACTGAAAGAAGAAGTATCAATGACAATGGTCAAATATAATTATTTTATTACACTTACTCTACTCTGATATAGTGCAAAAGTCATTTTTGATCATATCTCCTGAAGAACAATTTAATAATTTGTTTGTATGTACTATGCACTCACTCTTTTACGCACACTCAAACACAAGGAAACACATACACGCCCCACTTGCACACACACACACACACACACACCACACATTAACGCACGCACACTCCATCACAGTCACCCACTCAGACCCTTTCTCTCACACATACATACATACGCAGCAGAGGGGAGTGGAGTCAGTCAGGCAAGCAGTGACCGTGAAGACCCGGGTGGTGATTTCAAGACACAACTCAAGGCTTTCATCAGGGAATGTGAGGCCACCCTGAGTCTAACCTTCACCAATTGTGTATATAGGAAAAAAAAAAACTCTTCCATTTGACTTGTACTGGCTTTGTGATTCAGTTGTGGTTGGTGTTAGTGGCTATGATTACTGTATACATGCTTAGAATATTTGCACTCATATGAATTGCCATGCCTACATCAACATACATTTATTCTTTCTTATGTGAATGTAAATGTTCACTGCTTTTTTACATTAATTAACAGATGCACAATTGTAATATAAGACATGCATATAATTTAGGTTGATTCAATGTACTGTACTCTCACCTTCAAATATATACGAATGTGTTTGTGTTCTTAACTTTGTAAGGTAATGTGTAGGTTTGTGTCTGCTTCTTTGCATTAGTGTATATGTACTGAATGTATGTATGTGTATATGTCCTGAATGTATGTATGTATGTGTACATGAGCATTACAAGTCACACATCATATATTATGAGTCTTGTCGACAACCGTGAAGTTAATATTATGTTCTCATTGTCACCAAATAACCAGCTAGGAGAAGCAGCAAACATCAGGACAAATGTAATACACTTTTATTTTAATTGAAGGATGAATACACACATATATATACTTGAACACGTACAGTCGATTATAAATGTACAGCAATGGCGTCCCCTCGTATACCCTACTGGCTTGTGTAAGATGATTTTTTTATAGTCTTACTGCATTATAGTGAGCATAGAAAAAGATATGTTACAGTACAAAAATAATGGTACCCTATCACGTCTCTCACTGACAGGCGAGACACTAAACCAGATTTCAAGATACTCCTTAATCAATCTTATATCTTTTGCTCCTCTCTTACACCATTCAGCTTTGTTATTATTACTCCTTAGAAACTTGAGAGAACATATAATAATGAACTGGAAGGGGACGATATATCACAAGTATCTATAGCTATATATTACACACACACACACACACTGACCCTGGTGGCAATAATAATAATAATAATAATAATAATAATAATAATAATAATAATAATAATAATAATAATAATAATAATAATAATAATAATAATAATAAGTAGCCTACAGTAACTATAATAATAAACACTATATTTAGGATGCATTTTTTAGTTTGTTTCTGATGTGTCAGGTGGAAGGGTTAGTTGTCACTTCATCCTGTCATTCCTTCCCAAGTTATAAAAAGGTTAAAATCTGCAAGGTTCACATTACCAAGTGTATCCCAATTTCATACTTGTAGACCATACCTACTCTGTTATTTATTGGCTATGTAATTTGATCTTTCTCCTTGTGATATTTGGATAGAATGTATGTGTGTGTGTGTGTGTGTGTGTGTGTGTGTGTGTGTGTGTGTGTAAGGTAGGGATGTGTAATAGATAGTGAGACCTGTGATTATGATGTAGTGTATACAGAACAAGAAAGTCGTGCTCTGCCATCAGGGAGAAGGACACAGATGAGTGGAACAACAAACACGAAGGTCGAAGAAGGAAAGGAGGGACAGCTCTTGAAGTATTATTGCCCATATCGTAGAAGGCAATACTCCCCTAAGTGGGTGTGACGTGTGAGTGTGGAAAAAGAGAGATTTGGACTTTCCTAACTTGAATTACTGCATATTGACTTCCCTATACTTTTGAAAGGGTGTACGTAGATCCACTTGTTGAATCTGCCTGGTGAACAACAAGGAAAATAAAGATGCTGTAACTTTTAGAACCCGTAATACGTTATGTCTGATAATATATATATGTATTTTTTTACTTACTTTATTCTGGTAACTCGCTTCTATGCATTGTCTGTTGTTGTCATTCATTTTAATTTTACAATACGTAGGCATACATTAAAGAGAGGTGGGTATTTATTATCGTTTCTAAGGAATATGGCAAAGAAATTTCCTGTTGTGGCAAAACATTCTGTGCAACAACTCGTAACCTTACCTCAGTCTTGTAAAATGTTGAATCGGTGAGAAATATCGCGCGGTGTCAGTTCCGTTACGTCCTCTAATGCTTCTTGATTATAGTGATTTATTTGGTAAACTCTGACACATAGGTATGATAGCAAAGTGCAGCCACAAAAAAAAATAACAGTAACTTCTAAAACAAGTCAGTCTCTGGAACACAGTACGAAGTTTGGTGTGCTGTCAGTCTCTTCCATTATATTATTCTACGTCACGTTTCGTCACATTCAGGTCAAAAGTAAGGGTCCCGATATCCTTGTTGGTGACTGAGCACAGTTACACAACATAGGTAAGAATTTTAGTCTCAGACATTCGCCACGTCACTTGTCGCATGAATGTTGTAGGTACTCTATAAAAATATCAGTATAAGAGTTTGCATATGTAGTTTGAGCTTTCTAAACTGTATCATAACTGTCATAAATACTCCTTGAAACATTTTATGGTGTAAAGGGAAATATTTATCTGTGTGTGTTGAGCAAAACAAGTGTTAATAAAGGTACAGGAAAATATATCTGGCGGATGTATTATTTCATGTAGGTTTATACTATGTTGTCTTATATTAGACTGTATGAAATCTACCTTAACCCTTTGTGTGTAAGACATTTTCGAAAGATTAACCACACACACACCTACACATGCACACACACACACACACACACACACACACACACACACACACACACTGTTATAGACACACATCCATTTGTTATCAGGTGAAGGGTGAATAAAACTCATCCGGGAATCAGACAGGAAACGAAACACAGATAAATATCAGAATATACTCGTACATAATTGACACAAAGCCATTATAAAAGATAACCACAATAATATTCTAGTATTAGTACAACCAGATTACACCGAGCTGTTCGTAGAGCCTCCATTTACTGTTTTCACAAATACCAATTACACACTATAACTTCTCAGATCTACTTCACTTTACACACACATCACACACATGAGTCGGGGTGGAGCTTCTATTGACACCTCCTGTAATCTGACTTAAAAATTATAAGGTTTCTTTTCAAAATGTCCATAGTAATATCTTCACCACTCGTACACATTTAGCAGTGAGCAATACATATATTATATTATTAAGCTTTAGTTGATGACTTGGACGGTGAAGCCTCGTGGGAGGAGGACACGGAGGAAGCAGCACTTACGTCTTTTCCAAATGCAGTGACGGCCGGCTGGCGACTTCTGCTTGGTGAACCCTGACGAGTTCTGCTTGGTGAACCCTGACGACGCCGTACACCAAATCTCAATGCGTTTCTTGGTTGGTCGGTGATAGATGTGGAAGCTGGGGTCACTATATTGCTCTGATCTAAACCTTGGAATGGAGAACTAAAAGTAGGTTGGCCGTTTGTGGACTGGCCAAATGTGGGCTGGCCAAATGTGGGTTGGCCGATTGTGGACTGGCCAAATGTGGGCTGGCCAAATGTAGGTTGGCCGATTGTGGACTGGCCGAATGTGGGCTGGCCAAATGTGGGCTGGCCAAATGTGGAGACCCCAGGCTGGCCCTGGAAGCCTCCTTGGGGGAATCCAGACACTGGCACGAACTGCTGAGGTACTGTGTTGAATGGTACACCCTGGGATCCAAAGTTAGTCAAGAATGGGTTGATAAATCCTGGATTGGACCCTGGAAGGAAGGTACCAACGGGGAGGCCGGTGTTAAAGGTTCCTCCACCACCCACTGGGCTAACGAAGGTCTGGTTGGCGGGGAAGAATTGTGTCGGTACGGAGGGGAATACGAAAGGCCTTCCGAAGTTCCCTTGGTTGCCGAGTCCACTGAAGCCGAAGACTGGGTTGGTGGTAGTGAAGGCAGGCTGGGGGTTGAGTGTACTTGGGGTAAACACAGTTGGCTGTTGTGCGAAGCTTGGCTGGAAGGTGAAGCCTGAACCTGGCTGTGTAGCAAACAAACCAGGCTGGGTTCCAAACACAGGCTGAGTTGTAAAGCCGGGCTGAGTTCCAAAGCTGGGCTGAGTTCCAAAATTGGGCTGAGTTCCAAAGCCGGGCTGAGTTCCAAAGCCAGGCTGAGTTCCAAAGCCGGGCTGGGTTCCAAAGCCAGGCTGAGTTCCAAAGCCGGGCTGAGTTCCAAAGCCAGGTTGAGTTCCAAAGCCGGGCTGAGTTCCAAAGCCAGGCTGAGTTCCAAAGCCGGGCTGAGTTCCAAAGCCAGGCTGAGTTCCAAAGCCTGGCTGGGTTCTTATGCCAGGTTGAGAACTGAACCCAGGCTGTCTGAAAGTACCAGGCTGGTTCGTACCGAAGCCTTGTTGAGGCACGAAGCTAGGCTGTGTGATGACAGAATTCGGGTTGACGAAAACGGGTTGACCCCCACCAAAGCCAGGTTGACGAGAGCCGCCAAAGTTAACTCTGGGATCTTGAACCACCACAGAAGTTCCCACGGGCTGGTCGAACCCTCCTGGGTTTACTCCTGGATGTCTGTTGAACGATCCAGGTGGCCTCACCCCGATCACTGGACCCCGCACAGTGATCCCGGGGCCTCTGTTGAAGTCGTCGTCGTCGTCTCTGAACGTGGTGATGCCATTGTGGTTGCCTTGTCTTCTTGAAGATGACGGAGATGAATGGGAGTTGCTGAACAAATTGTTGCCGGAGTCTGGGTTACGATTGAAAGGGCGAGGCTGAGGCGTGATCTGAGGATTGACCACTGCCTTACCAGAACACGATGTGGCCACCAGCAACACCGACAACGCCACCGTCAGGAAGTGCTGTCAGATGAAGTAGGTCGTTATTGATATTTATATAATTATTATCAACGAATGAATATAGTACATACACATAATACAGATAATTATAATCATAGTAAGCTTTGCTATATATTAATTATTGTGTTTTTGTGGTAACAGCAAAGAATAAATGTAAACAGATGTGATTAGTATGTTCTATAAAATATCTGTATGTGAATATAAAATTTATGTTTGATAGTGTGTACAAAGATGTGTATTTATGTACGGTTGGCCACAAGAAGTCTGACATAGGCTATATGGAAAGAAAGGTCACAATTCTGGAAGTACTGTAATGAATGGTCTTGCCAGTGATTCTGTGATTGCAAAACAACAAACTTTATAATAATAATGTTGTACTGCAGATACGTAGTATGATATTTTCTATATGTTGTAAACCCTCGAAAACAACAGCATGTGTACGAATACTAGTGGCCAATATTACACGTGTGTAATGCTATGCACTGGACAGAACTATAAATAAAGATTTTTGAAATTTGTTAACTATTATTAAGCGATCCTTTGCTCATGTTGCAGGAATAAAATATTGTTTTTTGAACTATTAATTCACAAATATTTTCATCTACGGTACTCGGTAAAATTATTACGTTATAGGATATTAAGAATGGGTACATATTTCAAAGTAGAAGAAAGAGTGAATAGGCATAGCTTAGAAATATTAAGTAATAGTTATTTTTCAGTGGATGCGACTTGGAAGCTATATTTGCTGGTACGTTGTTACTTGTTTACACTGAAATATCTATAGCTTTTTTAAAAACTGGAAAAGAAACAATATATATGCTGGTAAGGCTCGCAGTTAAAGTGTGAGAGCAGGACCTACCATGGTGAGGGTGGAAGGGACACTGGGGTCTGCATCGCTACTCACCCTCTTATATTGTCAAGGTCCTGGCCAGCCTCCCTCGTGACGTTATGACAGCGTGACGCCTAGCAGACAGACAAACACAGCGGGGGCAGCAGCAACAACAACACGCTAGGGGAAGAGGAAGGAAGGAAGGGAGGATAGAAGGATAGAGAGAGGAAAGAAGAAAGAGAAGAGAGAGAGGAAAGGAGGAGAAGAGGGGAGGATAGAAGGATAGAGAGAGGAAGGAAGATGAACAAGAAGAAGGGAGGAAGGTAGAGAGAGGAAGGGAGAAGGAGAAGGGAGGAAGGTACAGAGAGGAAGGGAGAGGAGAAGAGAGAGAGGATAGAGAGAGGAAGGAAGATGAACAAGAAGAAGGGAGGAAGGTAGAGAGAGGAAGGGAGAAGGAGAAGGGAGGAAGGTACAGAGAGGAAGGGAGAGGAGAAGAGAGAGAGGATAGAGAGAGGAAGGAAGGAAGAACAAGAAGAAAGGAGGAAGGTAGAGAGAGGAAGGGAGAAGGAAAAGGGAGGAAGGTACAGAGAGGAAGGGAGAGGAGAAGAGAGAGAGGATAGAGAGAGGAAGGGAGAAGGAGAAGAGGGGAGGATAGAGAGAGGAATGGAGAAGGAGAAGAGAGAGAGGATAGAGAGAGGAAGGGAGAAGGAGAAGAGGGGAGGATAGACAGAGGCAGGGAGGATAAATGGAGAGAGGAAAGAAGGAGGGGAAGAAGGGAGAATAGAGAGAGGAAGGGAGGATATATTTAGAGAGAAAGGAAGGAGGGGAAGAAGGGAAGAAGGAAGGAGGGAGGATAGAAAGATAGAGAAAGGAAGGAGGGGAAGAAGGGAAGAAGGAAGGAGGGAGGATAGAAGGATAGAGAAAGGAAGGAGGGGAAGAAGGAAGGAGGGAGGATAGAAGGATAGAGAAAGGAAGGAAGAGGAAGAAGGGAGGATAGAAGGATAGAGAAAGGAAAGAAGAAGAAGAAGGGAGGATAGAAGGATAGAGAAAGGAAAGAAGAGGAAGAAGGGAGGATAGAAGGATAGAGAAAGGAAAGAAGAAGAAGAGGAGGAAGGGAGGATATAGAGAGAGGAAGGAAGGAAGGAAGGAAGGAAGGAGGGGAAGAAGTGAGGATAGAGAGAGGTATGGCAGGGGACAGATGTGGAGAAATGGTGCAAACGCAATACTTGAAAATGTAACGGTTTAATATGTTGTTTTTTTTCCCTCGATCGTACAGACTTTAGAGAAACTGTTCGCGAAAAGATAATTACTATAATATACAAGTAAGTAAATATGAACAATCTGTACCCGGACGCTTTACATAATAATCTAACGTGTATACATTAATTTTGTGAAGAATAATGTATGCTTGATGAAGGAAGGTTATTTGAGCATATGTAGTCGACCATAACAGCTAAACTGGTATGATGACTAAGTATATATAGGGAATCTAATTATTAAAACATGTACAGTCGACCTCAGGAATTCGTATACACCACTGTGACATCAATTAAGGGTTCGTAACAACTAGAAAATTGAGTACATTAATATCCTAACACCAAACGCTTCTAGTAAATAAATAAAGATCCAGAATAAAGATCCCTTATAACCAATGCTCTGTGTACAAATTCCTGAGGCCGACTGTACAGTATTTTATCATTTAAACACACCGGTATGTAACATTAAGGAACCCTGTGATGTAGTCAGAAAATTGGAGGTAAACGAGTCCTTCAAATATTGCCACGAAACAAACACCACCTATAGAGAAGGAGCCTGCATGTTTCGTGGCATAGTCAGCACGAATCAATCAGAAGCCTCTAATTCCCATACTCGTTCACGGGGTCCTTAAGGGGAGGGTATAGTTCTGACATTTTTGGAGATAATGATTCCTCCAAACTATTCCAGGCAACAGGATACCATTATTTTTCTTAATGTGGGTCTGTTTCCTGGCATACTTTGGGGGATTCAAGGTGCTCCAATCTATCAAAAGTATACTCTCCCCTTAATTAAGATGGTCACTCTTATACTTGACTAGGGTGGGTGGTTGGTTGGGTAGACAGACACACAAGAAAGAAGTAGTAGTAAGAAATGTTATGACACGCTGTATGTGCTTGTAGTGAAGGTCGAGTGTTGGGCGGGGCGTGGCGTGATGGAGTGAGGTGAGGGAAGGAGAACAAAATATAGGAAGTTAAAGGGTGGGGACACTTGAGAGGAAGGGGAAGACAGAGAAAAGGAAGGGGTGGGGAAATGTGCGAGGATGGGGAGAACTGGGAGAGGGGAGAGAAAAAAGGGGAAGACACAGAAAAGGAAGGGGTGGGGACACTTGAAACGAAGGGGAGAACTGGGAGAGGGGAGAGAAAGAAGAAGAAGACAGAGAAAGGAAGGAGAGGGGAAATAGAGAAGAGGAAGACATACGAAGAGAAGAAGTGGGGACACTTGAGAGGAAGGGGAAGAAAGAAGGGGAAGACAGAGAAAGGGAGGGGTGGGGACACTTTGAGAGGAAGGGGAGAACTGGGAGAGGGGAGAGAAAGAAGGGGAAGACAGAGAAAGGGAGGGGTGGGGACACTGGAGAGGAAGGGGAGAACTGGGAGTGGGGAAGAAAGAAGGGGAAGACATAGAAAGGAAGGGGAGAAATGGGAGAGGGGAGAGAAAGGGAAGACTGGGAAGAAAGAAAAAAGAAGGAAGGATCGGGAAGGAAGGGAGGATGAATAATAGGGATAAGGAGAACTGGGTGGAAAGAGAAGAGAAAGACAGGAAAGACAAGAAAGAAAGGAAAGGGAGAAGGAACGAGATGAATTAGGAGAACCAGGCAAGGAGATATGAAAAAAGAACAACAGAAAAGGATGGAAGGGGAATAGAAGGAGAAAATCATTAGGGTATCCAAGCAATACTTATAACTGACGACTTATTGTGTTTCACGAGTCTGAGAACACTGAAGGTAATAATTTGTTGTTAAGATACTCTCAAAGTGTGTCGTTTGGTAGAATGATATCAAAATTAAGGAGGCAATTCACTTTTGTTACATTGGAGTGCCTTGATGTCTCCAAAGTGGGCCAGGAAACAGGACCAGATGAACCAAAAATAATGAATGGTTTTTTCTGTTGCTTGGAGTAGTTTTTGAGGAATCAGTTGCTCCAGATTTACCAACACTGTATTTCCCCCTTAAAAAGCCGAGAAGCGATTTAAAAAACACTCACACACACACAGACAAGCGCACCACAAACACAAGCTCACACACACACACACACACACACAC
>JAWQEG010001812.1:85000-113234 GCA_033782935.1 Petrolisthes cinctipes
CTGTGATGTTGTCAGAAAATTGTATGTCAGCGAGTCTCATTGGAAGGTTTCTGTTGATTCCTCCAAACTATAACAAGAAACAGATCCCCTATTAGTACCATTTGGGGGGGTCTATTTTCTGGCATAGTTAGGAGAAATCTGTAGCCTTTCAATTCGCCAAGAAGAGAATCCTCCTTTAATGTGATAAGCTATTCTTTCTGTTTCTCTCCTTGGTGGTGGTGGTGGGGTGATGGTCATTCAGGACTACATTTCCTCTCCTCGACCTTATTTGGTTGCGTTATTAGAAGGATCTACACACACACACACACACTCATTCACACACACACACACACACACACACACACACACACACACACACACATACACACCTTCACGCACGCATGTAACATATTATGCAGGTCCACATCAAAACACACACACACAAGCACAGATAGTTATGTAGCGACATACACAAATATATACAAGTATACACACTAAAGTATTTACGGAACACACAAACATGCATATACACACAAATATAGTTATAATTGTACAGACACTCACATACTGTACACTCACATAGAGATTAATTAGAGGTAAAGAGGTAGTGGAAGGTAGAGAGAGAAACAGATAGAGGTAGAGAGGTAGATATATAGAATACTAATAGAGACATCATTTACATTATCGTTATTTGCACTCTCATCTGCATCACTTTTCATATCGTTAAATGTTACGTTGATGATATTCTCAAAATGGTACAAGTTTCAACGATTTCAGAAGCTGCCTATAAGAGTTTAGTTGGTAAGCAAAAGAGAATGTCCTGAAACTGTTTATAAGTGGTTTCACACAGTTATCTTCACACAGAGAGACACATGCATAGATCAACACACTCATTTGAAGGCGTTCTCAGAAGGACACTGAATATCAACTTTATCACCCAAACACACGCACACATACTCACTCGTCAACACAGATTCAAGGAGTGACTCACACACGTAGAAGCAAACACACACATAGATCAAAAGACAGGCACACACACACACACACACACACACACACACACACAAGCAAAGACACACATAGATCCAAAGACAAGCACACACACACACACACACAAGCAAAGACACACATAAATCCAAAGACAGACACACACACACACACAAGCAAAGACACACATAAATCCAAAGACAGACACACACACACACACAAGCAAAGACACACACAGAAACGGCAAGATTTTGGAAAACACACACACTCACAAGCAAAGACAAACACACAAACGGCAAGATATTGGAACACACACACACACACACACACAAGCAAAGACAAACACACAAACGGCATGATATTGGAACACACACACACACACACACACACTAACACACAAACACACACACACAAACTAAGACACATGCACCATACCCCCAAAGCAGGAACACAACACACACAACCACCAACATAGACACACACCAACATATATATAAACAAATGGACAATCACACATGAGCCTCCCATAGCTAAGACTGTAACAAACCCACATTCCCTAAGAACCGTATTCACCAAAGAAAAGTCCACTCTTAACTTAAAATTTTATTCGTAAGCATTCATTCATTCATGGCGAGGACCCATAGTACCCGACACACACTGCTTCGAAATCATAACAACAGCTCATACAAATAGAATAGCAAAACCATTCACTGCTTCCAAATGAACCTGAAACACAATGGTGAGGTCAGTAGTAATGTAAACATACCAACAAGTCCAAACTTTAATAAGATGTTTTGTGAATACCGACCTTTAATTTACTCCGACCAGATGGCAGGAGTGACAGACAACCCTTCCCTTACTGCTTTTCTTCACGGTCACTATACCATACTTCCTCTCTGACTCTCCAAAAGACACGGCAACTACCTTATAACTCCTCACTCTCTCTAGAAATACATTTTAAGACTTTTGAGCTCTTCATTTAGGATCTGTTTGAGCTGCTATAAGATTTCTGCTATCAGAGATTATTAAATACATGCATTGTGAATATAGTTTGTGCAAATATGAATAATCCAAGAATTCTATAATAATTTAATTGTTTACGGAAATATCATGATAATACGTGTAAGTGCAGTTCTCGAGCCTGAAAGTGCTATTGGGTCTTTTAGCAGGCAAAATCAATCACTGCCAAGAATATGTTTAAAATATCCTATGAATGAATTTCATGTGAGATCAATAATTCCCAATTGAGATGAATTTTCTCTTCAGCTAAACTAGAACGACAAGAAAAAATCCTTGGAAACTAGCAGGGGTGAAGTAAAAGTCAGTGTCAACTCTTTTCCGCTTTAGTGAAGAAAGGGATCGAGGTTTCACTTTTCTGAACACCACAACGCAAATCTGTGCTTTATTTAGAGTTACCCCATCCGATAAAATGTAAAAGATCCCAGGAACAAGAAGCACACACCACATGAATATCATATTGTACCTTTTGCTTCAGAATGTTTAGTTCTCTGGTGCTTCACACTTCGATAGCCTCTGTTAAAAATATAACCGTATGTTGATTGGCCGTTCCAGTCAGCGAGAATTGTGCAGATTTTCGAATCTTGAGTAAAGAGTCTGACAGTATTGAGAAGTGTTACAGAGTTCAGGACACATGAAGGTTACCAAGGCCAAGCGGTGGCCATGCATGAGAGGAGACAGTGGTCGTGTTCTCAGTTCATAACACCTGCTGGAAAACAAAGTCATGAACAGATATGTAACTTTCTGAAAATGTGAGTTCAATCGAAACATAAACAGACTAACAAAAATTACACATTCATATAGATATGCGAACACGTAAACTTCTTTCTGTGAGTGTTTGATATGTATGTACAATACGTCATACAACTGGGATACCTCTCGTATTCTGGTAATCCCCAGTATCTCAAGATTCAGGTAGTTGATACGGTTACACTGACGTACGACAAAGCACCGTATAGTCTCGCACAATAGTTTCCACCTGTTCTTAGGATTTGAGCACCCGTCGTGGCTCAGAGATAAGCACCTCAATTATCAAGGTCATGGACAGGGGTGTGCTGGTTTGATTCCTGGCTACAATGGGGTTCTTATGCGATGCAATTGTTTCAGTCTCTCACAGTAGAATATTCATACACAATACAAGCGATGACAAACATATGAATACCCTTGATAGAGTTAGATCATAATTATCATAAATACACATCAGATAACCTCTCCCCACCCACAAAAGTTCTCCTGCACGCACGCACGCAATCACACATGCATGCATGAAATGCACACACACAAACACAGTCAAGAAACCATCAGAAATAGGAAAACAAAAAATACAAACAGTAACAAATAACGAAAGTAAGGCAAAACCGTTCTAAAAGACCAACCAACCCAAGAGACCATGGCAATGATCCCACCCACAACCAACAACAACTCTACAAAACCTTCAACCTTAAAAGAGCACCTAGCCTACTTCTGGACCATACAACAAACAAGCCATGCACGGACAGTGATCAGGAACGACACGAGCGTTTGCAAGGGGATCGGCAGTGTATTGAAGGCCAGCCAAAGTGAGGAGGGAGAGAGGGAGAGTAGAGAAATAGAGAGATAGGGAAAGCTGGCTCGGTGTAATGTAGTGTATCGGGTCGTGGCAGCTTCCGTATATATGCATGGGAATATATTACTATGCTTCACTCTTCTCTATGTGACTGTCCCGGTGGACCCTTTGTTTCACACTACTCAGTCAGTGTTATTTATGTATGATGTGCCCAGATAGGAACCACAGTCAGCTGGTGGGTGATTTGTTTAAGCTTCCTGCACTCCATTTGTTTTATTATATAGTTAGGATTATAAATGAACACGTATATGCTTTCATGTGTGATTGTAAAAGAAGAAAGGAAGTGGTAGGGAGAATGAGAGCAGAAGGAGGTGGGAGGGAGAGTGAGGGAGGAAAAAGGGGAAAGGGTTAAGGATGTGAGGAAAGCAGTAAGTGGGAGAGAGGAAGGAATTGGAAGGGAGACGGTGGGCGCAAGCAAGTGGGAGGGAGAGGAAGGGTGAAAGGAAGTGGGAGGGAGAGTAAGGGTTGAAGGAAATGGAAGGGAGAGTAAGGGTGGAAGGAAATGGAAGGGAGAGTAAGGGGGGAAGGATGTGGGAGAGTGTAAGCTATGGGAAGGCCACTGTAGTAAAAGCCTGCAATGTATACCAAGTTGCATATAGCTAAAACTCTCAACACTAACGATTGCAACTGTTGTCCACACAATTATAACACTTTCTGATTTCAGTAGTGCCTTTTAAACCATCATCATTCAGAAGTTACGCACACACACACACACACACACACACACACACACACACACACACACACACACACACACACACACGCCCGGATGCAAACAGCGACACACACACATAATCAGACATAATGATATACAATTATAGACGAATGAACTCCCACCCAAAATTTGCAGACAGACAGACAGTCACAACATCGGACCGTCATAGGAACACACAAACACCAACACAAGCACAAGCACAGTTCAGTCGTGATCAGTAATTCGTGAAGACCTTTTTGTAACTACCAATAACAGACTAAAATAACGTGGACACTGAGAATTATAATCGCATCTCAGGTAATCCAATATTTTTGTTAGTGGTGTTTTCTTTAGCCTGGATCATAAGTTTATCTCCAGGGGATTTTACTTATCTTAGGAGAAACTAAATCGGTAGTCCAGGGGTTAAGAATTCGTCGGTGTGTGTGTGTGTGTGTGTGTGTGTGTGTGTGTGTGTGTGTGTGTGTGTGTGGTGGGAGGTGAAGGTGAGGAGAGAAGAGAGAGGGAAACGAGTAGACGAAAGTAACAGGTGATTTAATTTCAAGTTTCCTTTAGTCTAAATACTGCAGTGTCCTATTTTTTTAACAATATCTTTTCACTTTGGCTCTGATGAAGTTCCACTTGATTTATAATGAGACTGGGATAACTTATAAGTCACGCAAATCCTGGAGAGAAAAATTTAGTCTCAAATGAAAAGTAAATATTCACTTAAATCCTTAAAGACAGTTTGTTGTTGTATGCTTGAGAGGTGTTTGTTAAGTTTCTACAAAAATAATAGGATAGGAAAAAGATATTACAGGCGATAACATGCAAAACGCTACAAGACCACATACAAATAACAAACACACACTTAAAAAAAAAAAAAAAAAAAAAAAAAAAAAAAAATAGATTGTATCAATTCTATACCCATTGATAACCTTATGCATAGTACAATCGGATACGGACGACAAATCAAACCAATATTATCTATTCAAGGCTTTCCTGGTTATTCAGTTTGACGATCCATCCGTCCTTCCACCATCCCTGACCCTTTCGCCTCCAGCTCCTTCACCTTCTCGTTCAGTACACCTGGCTAGCTAGAGAAACTTGCTACCCTGTCATTATCTTGCTATTTTTGCCGGATATACATATACAGTGAAAGAGAGCAGCAAGGAACCCAAGGCCAGGTCGGAGAATACATAGTACAGTAATTACCAAGCCCCAGGCAGTAATCAACCTACTCGACCCTAGAAGAAGGTACATAAAAAAAAATTATATATATATTTCAGGTCATGTGGTGCATATGTTACCTAACCAAGTTTTTGTTTTATTAATAGTAACTCCTTCTCTGTATTTTCTTCATACACTCAAACTCTATTTATTTCTACCTTTCTCTTTCTCCTTTCTTCTATTTTCAGCTTTTTTTCTTTCCCTGTTCCCCTGCTTCCTATTTCTTCCCCCCTCTCTTTCTCTCTGTTTCTTTTTCATGTCACTCACTGTGCTCACGCCTTTTTCCTCTTTTTCATGCTTGCCTGACCCTCTCCTTCATTTCATTTTTAACATTACTCTTCAAATCTTTCCACTCGTCAATCATTGTCTAAGATTCGCAACTTTATTACTGTACATGCAAACTGGATGGGGAAGAGAAGTATCCCTCTGTAACCTCTCTATATTACAAGGTTACAAGAAGTCCGTATGGGAAACTATCAAAAGCACTGACATTTTTATTCACTGAACCATGAATTTATTTAGTGACTGTTAAATTAAACCCTCATTTTTAAACCTGGTAGGGAATCTCATTTAATTAAGGGGGTGCGGGAGTAGGGGACAGGCTTGGGGGGGGGGTGTTGGGGGGTGCGGGAGTAGGGGGACAGGCTTGGGGTGGGTAGAAAGCCTGTCCCCTATTCCCACACCGCCCTAACCCACCCTCCAAGCCTGTCCCCCTACTCCCGCACTTCCCAAAACCCCCCCAAGCCTGTCCCCTACTCCCGCACCCCCCCCCTAAGCCTGTCCCCCTATTCCCGCACCCTCCCAAAGCCTGTCCCCTTCTCCCGCACCCCCCCTAAGCCTGTCCCCTACTCCCGCACCCCCCCTAAGCCTGTCCCCCTACTCCCGCACCCCCCCTAAGCTTGTCCCCCTATTCCCGCACCCCCCCAAAACCCCCAAGCCTGTCCCCTACTCCCGCACCCCCCTAAGCCTGTCCCCATATTCCCGCACCCCCCAAAACCCCCCCAAGCCTGTCCCCTACTCCCGCACCCCCCAAAAACACCCCAAGCCTGTCCCCTACTCCCGCACCCCCCCTAAGCCTGTCCCCCTATTCCCGCACCCCCCCTAAGCCTGTCCCCCTATTCCCGCACCCCCTTAATGTTTGCTCCTGACTCTTGTGTTGTTTGCCTTCATCCCTTCACTTATAGGGGAGTACAGTCTAGTAAGGGGGAAATTTGGTGTTGGTAAATCTGGAGCAACTGAATCCTCCAAACAATTCCAAGCAACAGGACACCATTATATTTGTCCATCTGGTTCTGTTTCCTGGCATACTTTGGAGGAATGAAGGCACTCCAATGTACCAAAAGTGTGTTACTCCCTTAAGGTGATTCTGACAATACCAACTTCCTTTTAATTCAACAAGCTGGTAATATTCCAAACACGAAGTCTCTTATGATTCATGGAGGCATGTGTAACTATATAAGCAAACTCTTTATTTTAATAATTTAGTATCCCTGAATGTTGAGACACTTTGTAATGATGTATGGTGTGTAACAAGTCATGACGCACTGTGGACTCACTTGTTTACATTTCTCCTACAGTGGAAGGTCGAGATACAATCAGCGTAAATGATTTATTCCAGGTTGCCTGAGGCTCAAGGATATATTATATACTGTAAGATGGTAATAATTACTATGGGAGGGAGTTGTGGACGACGGGGAAGTCCAAGTTGGAAGGAAGTCCAAGTTTATCCTTCTGACTGACAGCGTTGGTTTTCCTGTAACCCTTAAGGGGGTGCGGGAATAGGGGGACAGGCTTTGGGGGGGGGGGGGGGTTTAGGGGGGTGCGGGAGTAAGGGACAGGCTTGGGGGGTTTTGGGGGGTGCGGGACTAGGGGGGCAGGCTTGGGGGGTTTTGGGGGGTGCGGGAGTAGGGGGGCAGGCTTGAGGGGGGTTAGGGGGGTGCAGGAATAGGGGACAGGCTTTCTACCAATCCCAAACCCCCCCCAAGCCTGTCCCCTACTCCCGCACTCCCCCCCCCCCCCCCAAGTCTGTCCCCTACTCCCGCACCCCCTTAAACATTGTCCATTTTATTGTTTATTTTGTATTTTTTTAGTTAGATGGGGGGTCTACATAATTATCATACTATACATGAAATAGCTTGGAGTGAGTCAGAGAGAAATAAGTAGGTCAATATTTTTGTTAAAAGTTTGAAATTCTGAAGTGTTAATTACATTTTCTTATTTGAGTGTTCATTTAAGAGACGGACAGTCAAATACACACACACGACAGACACCACACAACAACAACACACACGCACACGTCCCCCCTCACACACACACACACACACACACACACACACACACACGTATGTACACTTCTCCACAAACACACACACCCCTTGACACACGTACACTTCTCCCCACACACTCTTCTCCATATACACATACTATCACTCTATAAATATATCGCCTTAATGACCATTACATAGTCGATAGGCGTTAAGTCCAAATAACAAACATTATCTGAAACCTGTCTCCCATTTCTACAATTTTAAAATATGTTAGGTTTGCTTCCATCTTTTAACTCAGTTTACCTTTCCACATTTTTTCTCCCATGCCTTCTCTCGTGCTCTTTCGCCTCCCCCTCCTATTAATCCTCATTTTTGCCAGCATGTTTTGTTTCTCCAGCGCCACACACTATAAATGTAAATTTGTCTTTCCAGTTCACTTCATTTCCTCATAATGTTTCCTTTTCCTCTTGCCTCGTCATTCCCCGATCTATTTTCCCTGACCATCATTCCCCTCTTTGCCTTCAACATTCCCCGTTTCTCCCCTCAACACACCTTCAAAGCTGCCACCCGAGACTATACCCCTATTAATCTCTGTAATCTGGTCTCTCCCCTCCATCCCCTTTACACTATTGTACTTCACACCGTAGTAACCTCGACAGGAAAAGTAAGGTACAGTTGACCGCATAGAATGATTTCATTCTCTCTGACATAGTAATAAACAAGAACGTGTTCACCTGACGTCGAATATTCTGTCAGTCTTTATTAATTTTACAAAATTGGTTACGTATTAAAGTATGTCAAAAGCTTGGAAAAGTTAAGGGACCCTGTGATGGAGTCAGAAAATTGGAGGTAAATGAGTCCTTCAAATATTGCCACGAAACACCACCTATATGGAAGGAGCTCCGTGTTTCGTGGCATAGTCAAGAGGAATCAGAAGCCTCCAATTTCCATACATGATTAAAGAGTCCTTAAGCCTTACAAATTCTTCATGATTTAGTATTCAATTTTTCTGTTATTCTCATGCATGTAACTTGGTTGTCAACGAATTAATACTAATGGAACTAGCAACCAAGCACACCTGTCAAGACGGTATTGTAATTCCATACACTATAGATGTATTCTTCTGTTTGTACAGCCACAATCAAATATCCACCTCCACTTTCCTTCCATCGGTGTAAATATCTTGGTAATAAATAAGAACACGTGTATGATTTTGCAGCACCTCATAGTAATAATTGAGGGGGTTGAGTTGACGTAAGGAGTTGTTGCATGATTATATTTTGATATGATACCGATTTATTTGCACGATGGAAGGAAAGTGTCGGTGGTGGTGGTGGTTATTTGATTGTGGCTGTACATACCTTGGCGTTACATTGCCCAACAACATATACTATAGATGTATTTTTCTGTTTGTACCTCAGTGTTACATTGCCCAACATATCTGATCCCCTCCACACCACCTGGCTATCATCATTATCATCATCATCATCATTTCTCATTTGGGTTCAGCCTTACGTATCTTCTCACCCCATCATTACCTTACGTCCATTCTCGCATCAGTGCTTCCTAGTTTCTATCTTCTTGTTTACTTTTCCTTCATCTGTAGCCACAACATTATAATCATCGTTTATATGATTATTCCCTTATTGTTTAGTTATATAATTTGCCATTCGATTCTGACATTTCTTCCTTGCCATGAATAGATAAATAAAACAAATACAAGAAAATATAATAAAAATACATAAATAAACAAAAAAACTGAAAGGCTGAGCAATGTTGACCTTTCTGGCACGTGGCCCTATAAAAATTATGAAATGCACCACAGAGGAACATAAACAATAACAGTCCTCATAGTTACTAAAGTCCATAAACCTCGATTCTTCCTCTGCCAATTAAGAAAGTAGCAGTGAAGCAGTTAAATATAGACGTTCATTAATGTTTTTTTTTTTTCAGCAAGTTTCTCTCTTCCTCAGGTGTCACTTCTCTTTCCTTCCTTCCTTCCTTCCTCCATTTCTCTCTTGCCTTTTCCTTTCCTCTCCTTTCTGCTTGCTGTCTCACCTCTCTATCGCCTTTTTCTGGCGCTATATGACCTCGCTGTTGTGGCACCTAATATCAATCAATCAATTTTTCCTTTCCTCACTTTCATCTTCTTATTTAGTCCATCTCTGTTCTTTCTCTCTTGGCTATCGCTACTTCTACTTCCCTAACATCATTAATTAATCCGTCTCCCTTCATCACTCCCTCTCGTTATTTTTTTCTTTTTTTACCATTAGATACTTATAATTTTCTTTCACTCTTTTCTCCTTTCTATTCTTTTCCCTCTCTCTTTATTTCAGCCTCTAGTTTTCTCTTTCGTCATCTCTCTTATTCAATCTCTCTCTCCTCGCTTTAATATTTTCTTAAGCCTCTCATCACTTTCATTCATTACTCGTTATTTTTCTTCCACTCCCATACATTATTTCACTCTCTTCCTCTCTCCCTTTTACTTTCCCTTTCTTCTATCATTCGCATTCCTTCTCTCTCCCTCGTCTCTCCCCCTCCCCCTCTAATTTTTTCCTCTCTTCTTCCTTTTCCCGTCATCACCTAACCTTCCTTCCCTCCCTCTTTCTCTTTCCCTCTTCTTTATGTTTCAGTATCACACCTCTCTTCTGTGCCTCCTTCCCTCCCTTATTTCCTGCTCTCTCCATCTCCTTCTGTTTCACTTTCTCCCTCATTCTCTCTCCCTCACTTCCTCTCGTTCCTTTTTTAATTCCCCATTCATCCTTTTTCTTTCCCTTTCTGCATCTGTTCTCTTACCACTCCTTTCCATTACTTTCCTACCGTCTTTCCCTCCCTCCCTTCCCCCTTTTTTATCCCTTCCTCTTTACTTCCCTTTCTGTAATCATTTTCTTCCCTCTCTCTCTCCTCCCTTCCCTTTTTCATCATTACATCTCTCTCTGAATCTTATCTCTTCCCATACTCTCCTTCCTTCCTTCCTTCCTTCTCTCTCCCCCTTCCCTTTTTCATCCCTCCCTCTACATCTATTCCCTCAGTGTCGCTCTACATTCCTCACATCACTTCTGGAACGGCCTTGGGTCTTGTCATGGTGCACAGATATCCGGTGTGCGTTTGTGTGTGTGTGTGTGTGTGTGTGTGTGTGTGTGTGTGTGTGTGCGTAAGTTTTTTTGTGTGTGTGCGTGTTTGTTTGTGTGTGTGTGTGTGCGTGTTTGTTTGTGTGTGTGTGTGTGTGTGTGTGTGTGTGCGTTTGTGTGTGTGTGTGTGTGTGTGTGTGTGTGTGTGTGTGTGTGTGGGAGCGTAAGTTTGTTTGTGTCTGTGCGTGTTTGTGTGTGTGTGTGTGTGTGTGTGTGTATAGAATAAATTCGTTGATGAGTATATTATCGTGTTTGGTGATGCTTTTTCATTTGTGTGTGTGTGTGTGTGTGTGTGTGTGTGTATGTGTGTGCAATTAGGTAGCTGTAGATAGCGAGGGTACAGATTAATTCATAAATACTTCTACGTTCCTTCAGTTAAGAGAGCCTAACTGATTGGTGTTGACTTAATTAAATGATTGGTTGAATGAACAATTGGTTTTTACTACATGAAATTTTTAATACGTACACACAATAAGGTCAATTTTTTGTCAGATTGTTATACCTTATATTATCACATCATACATTTACATTCCATTTTGACGCAGTTCAAATGTTAATCATAATTTTCCCGAATTGTGAGTGCTAATGGAGACAATGCAAGGATACGCCACACACACTTTCCCAAACCATCAACTCTTTCTGTATCTAGGGAAGTGGATAGGAGTCAAGGCAAGCAAACCGCATGGGACTTACCGACATCCTCTTGTGGCGATATGAGGCCAAATGAATGTTTCTGACTCCTCTACCTCGTCCCAAAAGCAGACCAACTACTGTATGAGTATAACGAAGGACAACTAAAAAAATGTACTGAGTTAATCTGTTCTTTGTCACAGTTAGAATAAGTTAGTAACCCATATCATCCAGAAAACATTTAACTTTAATATTCGAGAGTGAAAAGATAATTATTGTAACCAACAGTACTCCTCTTAGGGGATTCACATTTCATTCAGCTGCAAGTACAGGTAGGATTAAAATTACTTGGACAAAACGTTAATCTCATTTCCATTTTGTCTTATAGTATGGTGCAGATCATGCTTATTTGGCAATATATTCCTATGCTAGTTATTCCATACTACTATAAACAAAGGTGGTAAACAAAGTCAGATGTATCAAAATTCAATATATTTTGGTTTTACAATGCTCTTATATATTAATTAAAGTAGCCTGTACATGTGGTTGGAGATACGAGTATTTATCATGTGTTCTTCTTCATCTATGTGTTCAGAGTTTCGTGGTTAAAGCAATCTGTAAAAGTCTGTCCCTCTTTTGTGACCTTAAGGGGGTATATAGCACATTGTTTTGGGTGGTAAATCTGGAGCAAATGATTCCTCCAAACTTTTCCAGGCAACAGGATACCATTATTTTTTTCATTTGGGTATATTTCCTGGCATACTTTGGAGGACTGAAGGCTCTCCAATCTATCAAACATATACTTCTGTTTAATACTTAATACTTAATACTTCTGCTTCAACTCTGATCATTAAGGGACCCTGTAACTGTGTATGAGACCTGGTGGCTTCTGATTCCTCCTGACTATGCCATGAAAAAACCAGCCCCTTTAATTAATGTAGGTGTGTGTGTTTCGTGGCAATGTTTGAAGGACTCTCTAACCTCGAATTCTCCAACTACATCATGGGGGTCCTTAATTAACTAACATACAGTCACAAGACATAATAAGTATCCAGATCTAGTTGAAGTTTGGAATGATCTGAACTACTTAGTGAGTCAATTATTACAACGCTAATTCTGTCTCATATTTACTGGTGCTAGTTTAATACCTTTCCTATTCCATCTCCCACTATCCATTGTCATTATCTTCTTCTGCGTGTCCTTCCTTTCTTCTTTGGATTATCTGTGTCCTTCCTTTTTTTTTTTTCATTTCTATCTATACACTGTCTTTACCTTTCTTGTTCCTTTTTCCTGTTCCTTCCTTTTCTGTTCCTCCCTTTCTTGTCCTTCCATTCTTGTTCCTTCCTTTACTGTTCCTTCCTGTTCTGTTCCTTCCTTTCTTGTTCTTTCCTTTCTTATCTTTCCTTCTTTCCTTCCTTTCTTGTTCTTTCCTTTGTTATCTTTCCTTTCTTGTTCTTTCCTTTCCTGTTCTCGTCCCTTTCTTTCTTGTTCCTTCCTTTCTATTCAACCAAAGGGAAGAGGGATACTGAAGAAGGAGGGGGGTTGATGTGCCCTGACATCTTATCTGCCCCCTGGAGGAAGATAGCCACGCCCTACAGTTGGACTACCTACTACAGATGAACCTCCAACTATAGCACCCACAGGAAACCCACCTCCTGAAGAAGAACCCCCATGGGAACCGAACCCACCTCCTGAAGAACCGTCATGGGAGCCTCCTGAGCCGAACCCACCTCCTGAAGAAGAACCCCCATGGGAACCGAACCCACCTCCTGAAGAAGAACCCCCATGGGAACCGAACCCACCTCCTGAAGAACCCTCATGGGAACCGAACCCATCTCCTGAAGAACCACCATGGGAACCGAACCCACCTCCTGAAGAACCACCATGGAAACCGAACCCACCTCCTGAAGAACCACCATGGGAACCGAACCCATCTCCTGAAGAACCGAACCCACCTCCTGAAGAACCACCACTGGAGTAATCACCAATAGAAGAACCGAACCCACCTCCAAAACCAAATGCACTTCCTGAAGAACCATCATGGGAACCAAAGCCATTTCCTGAAGAACCGTCATGCGCGCCTCCTGAACCGAATCCACCTCCTGAAGAAGAACCGCTATGCGAGCCTCCTGAACCGAATCCGCCTCCTAAAGAAGAACCGCCATGGGATCCTCCAGAACCGAATCCACCTCCTGAAGAAGAACCGCTATGCGAGCCTCTTGAACCGAATCCACCTCCTAAAGAAGAACCGCCATGGGAGCCTCCGGAACCGAATCCACCTCCTAAAGAAGAACCGCCATGGGAGCCTCCGGAACCGAATCCACCTCCTAAAGAAGAACCGCCATGGGAGCCTCCGGAACCGAATCCACCTCCTGAAGAACCACCACTGGAGTAATCACCGCCAGAAACTTGGAATGTAGAACCGGAGCCCCCCTTCGTGAATCCCCCACCGATTGAACCATCCAAATCGAACCCTCCACCAGAGATGACCCCCCCTGAAGATCCAAATGAACCCCTAGAACCTCCGAAAGAACCTCCAGAACCTCCATGAGTACCTCCAGAACCTCCAATGGAACCTCCATGAGTACCTCCAGAACCTCCATGAGAACCTCCAGAACCTCCAATGGAACCCCCAGAACCTCCATAGCCTCCAGAACCTCCATGAGAACCTCCAGAACCACCTAGTGAGATGCCAGTAGTGCTGGAGATAAGAGTTGCTGCAGACACTCCAGAAGAACCAGTAGAGTAATCACCTCCAGAACCTCCAAATGATCCTCCAGAACCTCCAAACGAGCCTCCAGAACCTCCAAACGAGCCTCCAGAACCTCCAAACGAGCCTCCAGAACCTCCAATCGAACCTCCAGAACCTCCAAATGATCCTCCAAAGCCTCCAGATATGAGGTTTCCAGGTGAAGTACTGGAATAATCATCTACGGAGCCTCCAGAAACGAAACCTCCTCCTAATGAACCACTGGAGCCTCCAAAACCTCCAAATGAACCTCCAAGTGAATTCTGTGAGGAGTCACCCGAGTATCCACCTCCAGTACCTCCAAAACCTCCTGAACTAATTACTCCAGAACCTCCAAAGCCTCCAGAACTAATCACTCCAGAACCTCCAGAACCTCCCAAACCTGCAGAACTAATTACTCCAGAACCTCCAAAGCTTCCTGAACTAATTACTCCAGAACCTCCAGAACCTCCACAACTGCCACCATCCACACACCCACCATCAGAATAAGAGCCTCCGGAGCCTCCAGAAGCAAAGCCACCGGATGACTGAACACCTCGGGAGCCTCCAATTATGCTTCCAGAGCCTCCATGTGTACCCTTGGAGCCTCCGATTACGCTTCCAGAGCCTCCATGTGAGCCATTGGAGCCTCCAATTATGCTTCCAGAGCCTCCGTGTGTACCCTTGGAGCCTCCGTATACGCTTCCAGGGCCTCCATGTGAGCCTCCAGAGTGAAACAATCCACCAGTTGATCCACCAGAATATCCACCATCTCCTGATCCACTTCCACAGCCTCCTCCACCTACACAGCCTCCGCCATGGACTCCTCCTCTTCCTCCTCCTCCACCACCACCATGAACTCCACTTCCTCCTCCTCCTCCACCATGGATTCCACTTCTTCCTCCTCCTCCACCTCCGCAGTTACCACTTCCACACCCTCCGCCTCCTCCTCCACCTCCGCCGTAAGAGGCAGATGCACAGGCAATGAAGAGAGCAAGGAGAACTGGAAACCCTCTCTGGAAAACCAATTAGCATCTATGAAACATTTGTATATTTATTAACTACATTTACTTAGAGATTAACGGTGGGGCAGGAGGCCATTCTGCCCCGGGAGAACCTCAACAACTTAAGAGATTAACTAATTTTTTATAGTCTCCTATGTTTGCAATAATTCCATGAAATAACGTAACACAGGTACTAAGATATTGTATGTGACTAGAGGTTACCTATGAATTCTCAAATATGAAAACAATTTATAATCATTTGGTATTTGAATTAAACTATATGAAACACTCTTTATCGTGTTGATATTTACTATTGCCGTTACTTAGCGTTTACACTGGTAAAGTTTTCACCAACTCTTGTTTGTTATTGACTTTCAGTAAACATCAACACTTTCCACTCATGCTTTATTATTGAAAAGTGTTCGTGCAAGACGTAATGATTGAGGGAGATGATTTGTTCATTTGTTTTAACTAATTATTGGTGGAAATAAATGCACCAGAACCATTATACTTAAAAGCAGGTTGTCAAATATAACATGAAATTTATCTAAGTATAAAAAAATATCAAATTACTGAAACGGCTCTCAGTCTTGATAACGAAGATATATTGACATAGTGAACTGCAAGATCTTTACGATATTACCACACAAAAACTCACTGCTGCTTACCATGATGGCTCTGAATTTGCTGATGATCTGAAGAAGAGGCTGAGGGAACTGTGTCCTGGTTCCTCCTGGCCCTCGTTCTTTATATGCTGGTGTTGTTGTGGCCTTCAGGGTTATAGGGTAGGTTTCATGGGGGGTTTGTGAGGGGGATGCGATATCATGACAGTGCTAAACCATCCGAGGCTGCCCCAGGAAGGGTCAATATTGCAACGACTTTCGATTCAATTTGTGCCTTGTGGTAATGGATTTTGGTAGACCACAATGGAGTTATTTTTTTCAAATGTGTATTTTTTTTTTTTCAGGGATTACTTTTTTTTTTCTCTCTCTCTTAGCGTTGGTTGGTCATGCGATGGAAGTACAGGACAAGGTTGGTGATCAGGGAGTACTAAGGGAAGATAAATAGACGGAGTGAGGGGAGAAGAAGGGAGAGCATGCAGAGGGAAGATAAATAGACGGAGTGAGGGGAGAAGAAGGGAGAGCATGCAGAGGGAAGATAAATAGACGGAGTGAGGGGAAATGAAGGGAGAGCAGGCAGAGGGAAATCAAAGAAATGGAGTGAAGGAGTAAAGGAAGGAAGAGGAAGGGAGAGAATGCAAAGGGAAAATAAAGAGATGAAATGAAGGAATGAGGGGAGAAGAGAGACGATAAAAATTTGATAAAAGAATTAGGTATATTATTAATGAACATTACATAAACAGGTGGGGAGGGGGAGGATGTAAGGAAAACGTATTCATGACATGTGACACACTGTGGATGAATGAAGATGTATAGTTACGTCACAGATTTTCTTATTTCTTGTTAAAGTTTATTATAAAGTATGAGTTAAAGACCAAAGATACTCTGATTACCACCAAACGATATCAAATTAGAAGGAAATCACTGCTAGTGTCCACAATCCCCTACTTAAATTGCCATGTGATATATTGATTATATTTTCATTTGAGTGAGGTAAGGTAGATATGAATAATTGGTTTAGAATAATATAAGTAATGTTATACTGCTATATAAATAAGAACCTTCAGCGAAGTATTTGGATAATGGATCAAAACTAACGAGGCATCAACAAAGATGAACAGTAAGGAGGCTGAGCCGAATCAACTCTCACTTCCTAATCACTGAACCAGCAATGAGACTCATCACTGTGGCTGTTTAACCTGAATTGCTTTCCGTCATCATTTCAACCACTGACATCAACACCAACACAATTTACCCACCGACATCAGCAAACACACATTGATCATAAAAAAAAAAAAAAAACCACACACACACACACACACACATTAGCACATTATGCTCAGTGCAGAATAACACAAATAGCTCACAAAAACCAACACCAACACAATTTTCTCAGCCCCAGTCATAAAATCTCCGAGTGGTAATGGTACTGGCTTAAACGATGCTGGTAGATAAGTTGAGGAGGATATGTCACGTCCTTGGGGTTAACAAGTAAGTGGACTGATTCAGATCCACAATTAAAGTGATACAGAAAGAGTAATACAAAAACGAAAGGAAGTTGAGACATTTTTCGTTTGTAGAGTAATGCGATGAAAAAGAACACACCGTAACATATCGAATAATAGCCCTCTGTCTCTTGAAATTGGTTACAGTAGTGAATAAATAACTATCACCAAAGGACACACATATGTAGAGGTAAATATTGGTATTACATTATCCATAAATAAGAACAAGGCAATGAGTACATAGAAAAAAAAATGATTACGATCATACTTACTACATAATGGAAAGAACATTTATAACAAGACAGCATCTATTCTCAGGAGGATTATAGTTTTGCCTGGGGACGGGAGGTTACTTTTTCTGACAAATTTCCGGCAATAAATTATAGATAGCCCCATTAAGGAAACGAGTATATATCTTAAGGCAGAGAAAATATGCGAGCAGAGGCATTGTTTACTTGAGTGTAGAGTGCGTGGAGAAGAGGCAGCCTGGCAGTGTTGTCTGATGGTCCATGTTTTAAGATGTTGTTATGGGTTGTGATGCTGACGTTGTTGTTGATTGATATAGTGAAGGTGTTGTTGTTGCTGTTGTTGGTGGTGGTATGGATGTTGTTATTGTAGTGCTGTTGTTGTTGTTGTTGTTGTTGTTGTTGTTGGTGGTGGTGGTGGTGGAGGTGGTGTGAGTTATAACGACGTAGTGTTGACATTTTGATGGTGTTGGTAGTGGTGGTGAAGGGTTTATGAGTTGTAATGTTTTGGGTGTTGATAGTATGATTGTGTTGGTAGTAGTGGTGATGTTGTTCTGGGTTGTTATGACGTAAGTTTTGTCACTATGATGGTGTTGGTTGTGGTTTGCTTATGGTGGCGCCAATGACTATTATTATTGTAGTGCTTTAATGATTCAGTTCCTTGGTGCTTTATAATTTGGTCTCCTTACTTAATTAATTGTTGGGAATTGTTTACACGCTGTCCACACGCCCACATCGTGAATGATAAGCCACAATGCCAAAGGGGTAAACCTCTTGTTAGTGATTTGTATGGCTGCTGATTTCTCCAAACTATGCGAGGAAACAGACGAACTCGGTATTACTATAATTGTGGATCTGTTTCGTAGCATTAACTTGGAGGAATCAGTAGCCCTTCGATATTACCACGTCGTATTATCCCCTTAATAACGTGAAGTGCTTTACATCTGACTCCTGTTTACAGAATGACTTTAAGGTTTAGTGTACCAGGTGATTCAATGTTTGCTTCACATACAACCAACAATGAACAAAATTAAATGTTGGCGAAAAATATTGAGTCATAGAAGTAATTATTTAAAACCCAGTAAGTCCTTTATAGTAGTTTATTATGCTTACTTCAGCTATATTTGAGTTGGAGACGTGTTTTACCTACTGTCTCAAATAAACATCCAAGATAAGATACACTTTTGCATTGTGTATCATGTAAACACAAATTCAGTAATAGTCTGGTATTTAAGGGGAAAATTTTGTGTTGGTAAATCTGGAGCAACTGATTCCTCCAAACTATTCCCAGCAACAGAACACCATTACTTTTGCTCTTCTGGTCGTGTTTCCTAGCATATTTTGGAGGAATCAAGGCACTCCAATGTACCAAAAAAGATGTATATACCACCATGACACGTTTCATTTTCACTCATTCGTTTATACTTTAGGATTATACTGACACCACATTGGAGTGCCTTGATTCCTCCAAAGTATGCTAGGAAACACGACCAAAAGAGCAAAGATAATGGTGGTCTGTCTGTTGCTTGGAATAGTTTGGAGAATTCATTTGCTCCAGAATTACCAACACAAAAAAACTTCCCTCTTAACTGTATTTAGAACATGTAGGAAAATGGTGGTCTGTTGTTGATAAGAGTCGCTTAGATATTCTATTTCTATTTGTTACTAGACCCAAAGACCTAACCAGTGTAACGTAAAGTATATCCTTAAGGGGAGGTTGTCTTGTTGGTAAATTGGAAGGCTACTGATTCCTCCTAACTATACCAGAAAACAGACGCCCTCAATGGTACTAATAGGGGATCTTCTGTTTCTTGGTATAGTTTGGAGGAATCAGAGACCTTCCAATTCACCAACAAAATAACCTTCCCTTAACCTTCAACCATATATATTTAGCGATGGTTTATTTATTCATTCATTTGTTTATGTTTCTGTACAGGCTCAACTACTATCCCCAAACTGACCCTTCGAACAAGTCTACTGATGGTCGACATTACTTAAACAATTTCTTTTTGACTGAATGAAATGTGTTAGTTTTATTAAGGAGATAGTTTGTATATGTACAGTTGCCATCAGATGACTCGAGGCCACCTCAACCACGAACATGCTGGGGTTGTATCTGGTATCGTTGAAATATATGAACTGGTATGCTGGTGTTATATCTGTTATCATCAGTGAAATATATGAACTGGTATACTGGTGTTATATCTGGTATCGTTGAAATATATGAACTGGTATACTGGTGTTATATCTGGTATCATCAGTGAAATATATGAACTGGACCGAGATTCAGTCGTCTGCTCGGGTGAAACAAACCCAGTGATAAGTTGTTAATATGCAGATTTAACTTTTCTGCAATGAATATCATGCAAAACAATCTTGTTGGTGTATAAGGTGGCCTTGAGTCATCTGGTGGCAACTGTATATTGAAGTGTCTTGATTCCTCCAAAATATGCCAGGAAACATAACCAATGAATAAATATAAGATTATCCTGTTGTTGCTAGGAATAGTTAGGAGGAATTAGTTGCTCCAGATTTGCCACCATGAACAGTGTACAATTGACCCCCTTAACGTGAATTACAGAACAGTACACGTGTAGGACAGACCTCTACAAACACCAGTCATTTAGCCAACCCGGAAGACAAGACTCGGGGTTAAAAATAAATCCTCGTTAGGCTGTGAAGAAGTTAAGGGGGGAAGGAGGGAGGGAGGATGGAAACGGCTGGAGGAATACAAAGGACTATTTATTCCATTCACCAAAGAGGAGAGGAGGAAGAGGAGAAGAGAAATGGAGGATAAGGATGAGAAGGAATAGGAAAAGGAGAGGAAATTGAAAGACGAGAGAAGAAAGATGAGCAAAGTGAGGAAAGAGAGAAGGAAGAGGAGAAGGAGAGGAAATTGAAGGAGGTAAAGAAAGAAGAGAGAAGAAAGATGAGCAAAGTGAGGAACTAAAAGAGGTAAAGAAATAGGAGAAGAGAAAGAGGAGATAAGAGAGAAAAGTGAGGAGAAGGAAGACGAGAAAAAGAGGAACTAAAATAGGTAAAGAAAGAGGAGAAGAGAAAGATGAGCAAAGAGAGAAAAGGGAGAAGAAGGGACAAGAGAAGGAGAGGGAATTGAAAGAGGTAAAGAAAGAGAAGAGAACGATGAGCAAAGAGAGAAAAAGGAGGAGAAGGAACAAGAGAAGGAGAGGAACTAAAATAGGTAAAGAAAGAGGAGAAGAGAAAGATAAGCAAAGAGAGAAAAGGGAGGAGAAGGGACAAGAGAAGGAGAGGAACTAAAAGAGGTAAAGAAAGAGGAGAAGAGAAAGATGAGCAAAGAGAGAAAAGGGAGGAGAAGGGACAAGAGAAGGAGAGGAAATTGAAAGAGGTAAAGAAGGAGGAGAAGAGAAAGATAAGCAAAGAGAGAAAAGGGAGGAGAAGGGACAAGAGAAGGAGAGGGAATTGAAAGAGGTAAAGAAAGAGAAGAGAACGATGAGCAAAGAGAGAAAAAGGAGGAGAAGGAACAAGAGAAGGAGAGGAACTAAAATAGGTAAAGAAAGAGGAGAAGAGAAAGATAAGCAAAGAGAGAAAAGGGAGGAGAAGGGACAAGAGAAGGAGAGGGAATTGAAAGAGGTAAAGAAAGAGAAGAGAAAGATAAGCAAAGAGAGAAAAGGGAAGAGAAGGGACAAGAAGAGAAGGAGAGGGAATTGAAAGAGGTAAAGAATGGGGAGGAAAAGACGAAAAAATCATAAACTTCCAATAATTGTCCTACATCATTATAAATTAATACCATATGCTGTATAAACATTGATACAAATATAACACGACAGTAGTATTGTCTAACTCTAACCCATTCCACACACGTCGTACACATTTTTTTTTAACTCTATCCCATTTGTATATTTTCGTCAGCAACTCTTTACAATTTTTTCTTTACATCGTCTCATTCCTTCTCATTAATTAAGGGGAGATTCTCTTGTTGGTAAATTGAAAGGCTACTGATTCCTCCTAAGTATACCAGAAAACAGACGCACTTAAGGTGGTAATTCTTTTTTGTTACATTGGAGTGTCTTCATTCCTCCAAAATATGCCAGGAAACAGGATCAGATGAACAAAAATAATGGTGTCCTGGTGCTTGGAATAGTTTGGAGGATTCAGTTGTTCCAGATTTACCAACACAAAACTTCCCCCTTAATGATACTTAATTAATAGGGGATCTGTTTCGTGGCATAGTTTGGAGGAATCACATACCTTCACCACCAGCAACAACAACAAAAGAATCTTACCCTTAAGTCCCTCTTCCTCCCTGCTTGCTTACGTTTCCTTCCTTGTACCAAAAAATTCCGAGTCACAATTGTCTCTCTGATCTTAATAAATACATCTTCAATTGTCCATTTATTTCCGTATTTCCCGTTGTTGTTGTTGTGGCTTCATTCCCTTTCTGTGCTTACCCACCTTTATTCTTCTAAGCCAAACACACACATAAGTGAGGAATGAAAACCTGAAAGAAAGGGAAAGGAAAAGAATGGAAGGATGTTAACAGCATAATTTATTGAGGTAGGAAATAAGAAGGGAAAAAAGATTGATTGACTGATATTAGGTGCCGCAAAAGCGAGGTCATATAGCGCCAGAAAAAGATGATAGAGTAAGAAGAGACAAGTGGATAGAAAATAGAGCCATGTGGAGGGTCTCAGCTTTGATTCATAGACACTATTATTTTACTACTGTGCTATATACTACACCCAAGGTCAGTCCTGTTCAGTTCTTCGTAGTTCTTCGTGTAATGCTTCCTACAGGAGACACACCGGTGAAATATACAGGACACACGAACATACCACAAACCACAGGTCATGAATAGACTCACACGTATAGAATGCACACACGCACATACTAGTAAATCACATGCAAACACACACACACACACACGAGACTCACACTTATGGAATGCACACACGTATTTTTCTTTTTCGTCTGCCCACATTATTCCATTCTCTTTGAAGCACGGCTGGTAAGTACACATCTATAGGGATAACTTTAGTATTTGAACTAAATCATAAATACATTGTTGATTTCTTCTTTCAATTCTTCTTCTAATTATTTTTCTTCTAATTATTCTTTTCCTTCTAATTCTTTTTCTTCTTGGTCTTCGTCTACTAATTTTTCCTTTTTTTCTTCTTCTTCTAATTTATTTTCTTCATCTAATATTTTCCCTTCTTCAAGTTCTTCTTCTTCTTTTTCGTCTTCGTCATCAAATTCTTCTTCTTCTTCCTTATCTAAATTTTTTTTTCTTTATCTTCTTTTTTAAATAATTATAATGACATCAATAACTATGCCTCAAAGATCTAAAATGACGAAAATAATTATTGTACATAAAAGTCAATCATTCTTCCGTCACCGTAAGCATGGTAATAAACAGACTCATATCAGATGGTACAGCCACAATCAAATATCCACCGACACTTTCTTTCCATCGTATAGTAAATATCTTGGTAATAAAGAACAACACATGTATGATTTTGCAGCACCTCATAATAATAACTGAAGGGGTTGAGTTGACGTAAGGTGTTGTTGTATGATTTTATTTTGATATGATACTGATTTATTTGCACGATGGAAGGAAAGTGTCGGTGGTTATTTGATTGTGGCTGTACAAAGCAGGTCAGTGAGATGACACCTATACAAGCCAGCCACTCACCCATGAAATCACAACACTACCCTTCAAAATCAATACCGAGGTGAATATTCTTCCGCTGACCGCTGCAGACCAACAACACACACAAACACACACATGCACACACAAACGTACGTGCGCGCACACACATATACACGCACACACACTCACATGACAGCCTATAGGGGATGTCAACACTCACCAATATCTCACATGGAGTATATCATCTCCTATGCCAAATTAATTAATAAACACTGAACAGTAATGCCAAGCAACTACTAATGAAACTTAATGGTAAAACTGACCACATTATACTTTTCCAGGTTAAAATTGAATAAGGCATAATAGTGAACATACTTTAGAAAATGCAGCATCATAATTACTATCAGGAGATTTAAATTATAAAGAAAGGTGAAGCCCAAAAAATAAAGTAATGTACAGTCAATTAATTGGGCAAAGAACGTTGCTTAGGTTTCGTTATGTTTTTTTATGATCTTTATCTGTCCATGACCGTGATTCAAGCAGGAGAGAGCAGCATGAATAAAGACACATATAAACACGCCCTCATCACACACAAACAATTTACAACAACAAAAAGTTTTCCCATCATTAAGAGAGGGTTAACTGCTCTATGTCAAACAATTCAAGCTCCAACAACCCCCTCTTTAACAACAACAACAACAACAACAACAATAGCATGACTGACTGTAATGATACGGGTGTTAAAAGTAATCTTTGTTTTTCAGGACGCAATGATGACAAATTGAGACATCCACTAAGTTGACAGAAATTGTAGTGGCAAGGGTAGTGATAGTATCGCGAATGAGACTCTCTTACAGTACAATGCTGCAAGAATTTGTACATAGCTCTATCATCATCATCATCATCGTCGGTACCCACACCATCACTACCACCACCACCACCAATACACTACAACAAACATCATCGCCACCCATACAACACCTGGACACCAGTCATACAATATTATCAACACCTCCAATACCACTACTACCCATACAACATCACCCATACAATACCCATACATCACCACCACAAACACCATAAACACCTCCAACACCCTTACAACATCACCCATACAACACCCATACATCACCACCAACCCCCATTCAATACATCAACCATACACCATCAACACCACCCATACAATACTCATACATCACCACCAAAACACCACCACTTTCAACACACCACCACCACCCATGCAACCGACCATAACCACCACCACCACCACCACCACCCACGCATGACACAGCACTTGAGAGGTCTTCAACCAGAGCCAATGACTGTGCACTCTTCATACGTAAACTTCTGCACGGTGTTGCCAAGTCAGCTATATATATTTGTTTTTATCTTTTCCCACGAAAGTTGGTGCACAAGTCAAACGTTTCTTCGTACGTTTTTTGAGACATTAATGTTGACTGTATAGTTGTTGACGTAGGCGGAAAATATTAAGACTACATCTTCCCATTATCTCTCTAAGGATCATAAGCGTCTAATGTTTATACTCTCCACGGTAGGAAATCCGCTAAGCTGACATGATTGTACCTCAAGCTGCCCTTCACACGCCTCGTCTGGACCTCCTCCCGTCCAGCATAATGGTTACGTGTTGTATGTAGAGCCAAAACACACGTGCTCTTTACATTACTCCTTAGTATTCCTCAATTGCTTGGTGTTCTTGACCTCATTACTGCTAGCATTTGGAAATACATGTAAATATAGTATTATATACACACATATGTATCTCTATATGTTTATACGTTACACATATAGATAGATAGACTGATAGGTAAATACACAGATTTTGTAGGATGGAATAGCAGTAGTGACATATCCACATAGAAAAAGACAAGAATCCAATATTTTGAACCATTTTATTCGAGTTGCTTGGCCACGCTGCACTTATAAATGTATAGATCATAGGCGAAAGGGAGAGTAAGACGAAAATAACTGTTCCATACTAGTCCAGCTGTGTCTATGAAAAACTGTGAATATTGTAGCAATGATGATTATAAGCTGAGACATCCCACGGTTGACTTTCAATTCGTTGGTGTTACTTTTCAGTTCACTCTAATTAAAACTGGTCCTATTGACAAAGTTAATTCATATTATAATAGTGATATTTACTTTCAAACTTACTGAGAAATGGAGTCTATATATGAAGTCACAAACACACAAACAAAGAAGCAAATTTTTGTACTTAATACATACATTAGAAAGGAGTATTCGTGTCACAGTAACTTAATTCTTGTCTAACACATGTTGAATATAATCATTTTTATTGCTGCAAAACATACTCCATGTGCAGGAATAGGGGGACAGGCTTGGGGGGTTTGGGGGGATCAGGGGGGTTTGGGGGGGTCGGGGGGGTCGGGGGGGTTTGGGGGGGTCGGGGGGGGAGGGTTTGGGGGATGCGGGAGTAGGGGGACAGGCTTGGGGGGGTTAGGGGGGTGCAGGAATATGGGACAGGCTTTCTACCCACCCCAAGCCTGTCCCCCTATTCCCGCACCCCCACCCCCCCACCTCCAAGCCTGTCTCCCTATTCCCGCACCCCCCCAGTCCCCCCCCCAAGCCTGTCCCCCTACTCCCGCACCCCCTTAATCTACTTTACAGACAGTATTGCTCATCAAAAGGAAAACAAAAATTGAGTATGTTGTTGTTTTTGGTTGGGGTTCCAGTTCAGCCTTCGAAGCTCATGTTACTATGTTCAATAATCTGCCTTCATGTCAACCACACCTTTTTGGAGATGGTTTGCCAAGAGCAGACGATAAATTTGGTGCATCTTGATCTAATCGAAAACCGAGCACAGAAAGCACGATAAGTATTTGGCTAAGGTAAGTGCACTAAGAAAATGTGTTTTATTTTATTTCAGTGACATTATCTCAGTAATTAAAGTGCGGTATAAAGTAAATTAAAGAATGTTTAAATAATATGTCATCTTTCCCTGTGTCATTAAAGTAATTAAATCATTAGTCTATGTATTGACCTGTGAAAACATTCTTACATATGATCCTGTGATGCTAAATTAATGAAGGATTCCAAACAAATGATAAAACAAGAGATAAAAACATGGTAAAACTTAAATTCCTTCAGTAATATATATAACATGGCAATTAGCCTTGATTCCACCTTGTATTTATATCTTGTTATGCTAAGTAAATTATTAGCACACACACCACGTTCCACCACCATCACCATCACCATCACCTCCACCACGTTTCACCATCATCACCATCACCATCACCATCACCACCATCACCATCACCACCACAACCTCCACCACGTTTCACCATCATCACCATCACCATCACCATCACCACCATCACCATCACCACCATCACCATCACCACCACCACCACCATCACCACCACCACAATCTCCACACCCTACCACAACATGCAGACCATCTCGTTGTCAGCACTGGGAACCTCTATATGCAATTCCCTGAGAGCCTCCCATTACCTTGACACCTACACTCAGCTTCGTGACAAAGGTTGGGGAGGGGGGGGGGAAGGGGTGACTGGGGAATGGGGTGACTGGGGAGGGGGAATGGGGTGACTGGAGAGGGGGAGTGGGGTGACTAGGGAGGGGGAATGGGGTGACTGGGGAGGGGGAATGGGGTGACTGGGGAGGGGGAATGGGGTGACTAGGGAGTGGGGAAGGGGTGACTGGGGAGGAGGAATGGGGTGACTGGGGAGGGAGGATGATAGGTAACTGGGGAGGGAAATATCAGGGAATGGGTATGGGGGGAGGGAATGGGAGGAGAGTGGAGGAGAGGGGAGGAGCGGAGGTGAATGGGGAGAGGAGGAGAGGGAAGGAGGAGGAGGAGATAAAAGGGGAGGGGAGGTGACTGGGGAGAGGAGGTGACTGGGGAGAGGAGGTGACTGGGGAGGGGAGGGAGGGAAGAGAGAGGGGCGTTGAATGGCTATGAAAGAAGGGGAGGGGACGAGATATTACTTACTTAAAAGAGGGAGGGACAGAGGGAGGGAAAGAGAGAGAGGGAGAGAGAGAGAAGGGGAGAGAGAGGGGGAGTGAGAGAGAGAGAGGGGGAGAGAGAGGGGGAGAGAGAGGGAGGGAGAGAGAGGGGGAGTGAGAGAGAGAGGGGAGAGTGCTACAGTGACTGGCATGACCACTTTCCTCCAATCATTAACATAGCAACACAGTCACAAAAAAAAAAAAAAAAAAAAATGATAATAATAAAAATAAATAAAGTCTTAGGGGGTCAAGTTCCTCAGCTACTCTTCTTTCTCTATTGTTGTGCTTCTATTACGTATATTTTAATCACTTATTCTCTTTATTGTGTTTATTTTTATCACTCATTTGCTGATAATAATTTAAAGGTGTGTTTGTTATTACTTATTTACTGATGATTCTTTATAGGTGTTTTATATAATTTGTTTGCTGAAACTTTATGAAGGCTATGATTTTTTTTTTTTTTTTTTTTGGAGAAGTGTTTGTTGGTATTGCATTATTATTATTATTATTATTATTATTATTATTATTATTATTATTATTATTAGTAGTAGTAGTAGTAGTAGTAGTAGTAGTAGTAGTAGTAGTAGTAGTAGTAGTAGTAGTAGTAGTAGTAGTAGTAGTAGTAGTAGTAGTAGTAGTAGTAGTAGTAGTAGTAGTAGTAGTAGTAGTAGTAGTAGTAGTAGTAGTAGTATTAGTATTATTATTATTATTATTATTATTATTATTCATCTTTGTGTTGCTATGGTCATCTTTTGATCTTTTAAATATTCGGTCAAATATCGTAAAAAAGGACTGATGCCTTTACCATATATGAAATCAAACATAATCATAAAAAAACACCTCAGAATCTCTATGACCACTACCATGACCAATCTGTCTATTTCTGGTTTTCATTCCCTATTTTTTCGCTTTCTAGTTTTTTATTATCATTGTATGTTTCACTCCTATGTCAAG
>JAWQEG010001813.1:0-25000 GCA_033782935.1 Petrolisthes cinctipes
CTAACCTAACCTAACCTAACCTAACCTAACCTAACCTAGACCTAACCTAACCTAACCTAACCTAACCTAACCTAACCTAACCTAACCTAACCTAACCTAACCTAACCTAACCTAACCTAACCTAACCTAACCTAACCTAACCTAACCTAACCTAACCTAACCTAACCTAACCTAACCTAACCTAACCTAACCTAACCTAACCTAACCTAACCTAACCTAACCTAACCTAACCTAACCTAACCTAACCTAACCTAACCTAACCTAACCTAACCTAACCTAACCTAACCTAACCTAACCTAACCTAACCTAACCTAACCTAACCTAACCTAACCTAACCTAACCTAACCTAACCTAACCTAACCTAACCTAACCTAACCTAACCTAACCTAACCTAACCTAACCTAACCTAACCTAACCTAACCTAACCTAACCTAACCTAACCTAACCTAACCTAACCTAACCTAACCTAACCTAACCTAACCTAACCTAACCTAACCTAACCTAACCTAACCTAACCTAACCTAACCTAACCTAACCTAACCTAACCTAACCTAACCTAACCTAACCTAACCTAACCTAACCTAACCTAACCTAACCTAACCTAACCTAACCTAACCTAACCTAACCTAACCTAACCTAACCTAACCTAACCTAACCTAACCTAACCTAACCTAACCTAACCTAACCTAACCTAACCTAACCTAACCTAACCTAACCTAACCTAACCTAACCTAACCTAACCTAACCTAACCTAACCTAACCTAACCTAACCTAACCTAACCTAACCTAACCTAACCTAACCTAACCTAACCTAACCTAACCTAACCTAACCTAACCTAACCTAACCTAACCTAACCTAACCTAACCTAACCTAACCTAACCTAACCTAACCTAACCTAACCTAACCTAACCTAACCTAACCTAACCTAACCTAACCTAACCTAACCTAACCTAACCTAACCTAACCTAACCTAACCTAACCTAACCTAACCTAACCTAACCTAACCTAACCTAACCTAACCTAACCTAACCTAACCTAACCTAACCTAACCTAACCTAACCTAACCTAACCTAACCTAACCTAACCTAACCTAACCTAACCTAACCTAACCTAACCTAACCTAACCTAACCTAACCTAACCTAACCTAACCTAACCTAACCTAACCTAACCTAACCTAACCTAACCTAACCTAACCTAACCTAACCTAACCTAACCTAACCTAACCTAACCTAACCTAACCTAACCTAACCTAACCTAACCTAACCTAACCTAACCTAACCTAACCTAACCTAACCTAACCTAACCTAACCTAACCTAACCTAACCTAACCTAACCTAACCTAACCTAACCTAACCTAACCTAACCTAACCTAACCTAACCTAACCTAACCTAACCTAACCTAACCTAACCTAACCTAACCTAACCTAACCTAACCTAACCTAACCTAACCTAACCTAACCTAACCTAACCTAACCTAACCTAACCTAACCTAACCTAACCTAACCTAACCTAACCTAACCTAACCTAACCTAACCTAACCTAACCTAACCTAACCTAACCTAACCTAACCTAACCTAACCTAACCTAACCTAACCTAACCTAACCTAACCTAACCTAACCTAACCTAACCTAACCTAACCTAACCTAACCTAACCTAACCTAACCTAACCTAACCTAACCTAACCTAACCTAACCTAACCTAACCTAACCTAACCTAACCTAACCTAACCTAACCTAACCTAACCTAACCTAACCTAACCTAACCTAACCTAACCTAACCTAACCTAACCTAACCTAACCTAACCTAACCTAACCTAACCTAACCTAACCTAACCTAACCTAACCTAACCTAACCTAACCTAACCTAACCTAACCTAACCTAACCTAACCTAACCTAACCTAACCTAACCTAACCTAACCTAACCTAACCTAACCTAACCTAACCTAACCTAACCTAACCTAACCTAACCTAACCTAACCTAACCTAACCTAACCTAACCTAACCTAACCTAACCTAACCTAACCTAACCTAACCTAACCTAACCTAACCTAACCTAACCTAACCTAACCTAACCTAACCTAACCTAACCTAACCTAACCTAACCTAACCTAACCTAACCTAACCTAACCTAACCTAACCTAACCTAACCTAACCTAACCTAACCTAACCTAACCTAACCTAACCTAACCTAACCTAACCTAACCTAACCTAACCTAACCTAACCTAACCTAACCTAACCTAACCTAACCTAACCTAACCTAACCTAACCTAACCTAACCTAACCTAACCTAACCTAACCTAACCTAACCTAACCTAACCTAACCTAACCTAACCTAACCTAACCTAACCTAACCTAACCTAACCTAACCTAACCTAACCTAACCTAACCTAACCTAACCTAACCTAACCTAACCTAACCTAACCTAACCTAACCTAACCTAACCTAACCTAACCTAACCTAACCTAACCTAACCTAACCTAACCTAACCTAACCTAACCTAACCTAACCTAACCTAACCTAACCTAACCTAACCTAACCTAACCTAACCTAACCTAACCTAACCTAACCTAACCTAACCTAACCTAACCTAACCTAACCTAACCTAACCTAACCTAACCTAACCTAACCTAACCTAACCTAACCTAACCTAACCTAACCTAACCTAACCTAACCTAACCTAACCTAACCTAACCTAACCTAACCTAACCTAACCTAACCTAACCTAACCTAACCTAACCTAACCTAACCTAACCTAACCTAACCTAACCTAACCTAACCTAACCTAACCTAACCTAACCTAACCTAACCTAACCTAACCTAACCTAACCTAACCTAACCTAACCTAACCTAACCTAACCTAACCTAACCTAACCTAACCTAACCTAACCTAACCTAACCTAACCTAACCTAACCTAACCTAACCTAACCTAACCTAACCTAACCTAACCTAACCTAACCTAACCTAACCTAACCTAACCTAACCTAACCTAACCTAACCTAACCTAACCTAACCTAACCTAACCTAACCTAACCTAACCTAACCTAACCTAACCTAACCTAACCTAACCTAACCTAACCTAACCTAACCTAACCTAACCTAACCTAACCTAACCTAACCTAACCTAACCTAACCTAACCTAACCTAACCTAACCTAACCTAACCTAACCTAACCTAACCTAACCTAACCTAACCTAACCTAACCTAACCTAACCTAACCTAACCTAACCTAACCTAACCTAACCTAACCTAACCTAACCTAACCTAACCTAACCTAACCTAACCTAACCTAACCTAACCTAACCTAACCTAACCTAACCTAACCTAACCTAACCTAACCTAACCTAACCTAACCTAACCTAACCTAACCTAACCTAACCTAACCTAACCTAACCTAACCTAACCTAACCTAACCTAACCTAACCTAACCTAACCTAACCTAACCTAACCTAACCTAACCTAACCTAACCTAACCTAACCTAACCTAACCTAACCTAACCTAACCTAACCTAACCTAACCTAACCTAACCTAACCTAACCTAACCTAACCTAACCTAACCTAACCTAACCTAACCTAACCTAACCTAACCTAACCTAACCTAACCTAACCTAACCTAACCTAACCTAACCTAACCTAACCTAACCTAACCTAACCTAACCTAACCTAACCTAACCTAACCTAACCTAACCTAACCTAACCTAACCTAACCTAACCTAACCTAACCTAACCTAACCTAACCTAACCTAACCTAACCTAACCTAACCTAACCTAACCTAACCTAACCTAACCTAACCTAACCTAACCTAACCTAACCTAACCTAACCTAACCTAACCTAACCTAACCTAACCTAACCTAACCTAACCTAACCTAACCTAACCTAACCTAACCTAACCTAACCTAACCTAACCTAACCTAACCTAACCTAACCTAACCTAACCTAACCTAACCTAACCTAACCTAACCTAACCTAACCTAACCTAACCTAACCTAACCTAACCTAACCTAACCTAACCTAACCTAACCTAACCTAACCTAACCTAACCTAACCTAACCTAACCTAACCTAACCTAACCTAACCTAACCTAACCTAACCTAACCTAACCTAACCTAACCTAACCTAACCTAACCTAACCTAACCTAACCTAACCTAACCTAACCTAACCTAACCTAACCTAACCTAACCTAACCTAACCTAACCTAACCTAACCTAACCTAACCTAACCTAACCTAACCTAACCTAACCTAACCTAACCTAACCTAACCTAACCTAACCTAACCTAACCTAACCTAACCTAACCTAACCTAACCTAACCTAACCTAACCTAACCTAACCTAACCTAACCTAACCTAACCTAACCTAACCTAACCTAACCTAACCTAACCTAACCTAACCTAACCTAACCTAACCTAACCTAACCTAACCTAACCTAACCTAACCTAACCTAACCTAACCTAACCTAACCTAACCTAACCTAACCTAACCTAACCTAACCTAACCTAACCTAACCTAACCTAACCTAACCTAACCTAACCTAACCTAACCTAACCTAACCTAACCTAACCTAACCTAACCTAACCTAACCTAACCTAACCTAACCTAACCTAACCTAACCTAACCTAACCTAACCTAACCTAACCTAACCTAACCTAACCTAACCTAACCTAACCTAACCTAACCTAACCTAACCTAACCTAACCTAACCTAACCTAACCTAACCTAACCTAACCTAACCTAACCTAACCTAACCTAACCTAACCTAACCTAACCTAACCTAACCTAACCTAACCTAACCTAACCTAACCTAACCTAACCTAACCTAACCTAACCTAACCTAACCTAACCTAACCTAACCTAACCTAACCTAACCTAACCTAACCTAACCTAACCTAACCTAACCTAACCTAACCTAACCTAACCTAACCTAACCTAACCTAACCTAACCTAACCTAACCTAACCTAACCTAACCTAACCTAACCTAACCTAACCTAACCTAACCTAACCTAACCTAACCTAACCTAACCTAACCTAACCTAACCTAACCTAACCTAACCTAACCTAACCTAACCTAACCTAACCTAACCTAACCTAACCTAACCTAACCTAACCTAACCTAACCTAACCTAACCTAACCTAACCTAACCTAACCTAACCTAACCTAACCTAACCTAACCTAACCTAACCTAACCTAACCTAACCTAACCTAACCTAACCTAACCTAACCTAACCTAACCTAACCTAACCTAACCTAACCTAACCTAACCTAACCTAACCTAACCTAACCTAACCTAACCTAACCTAACCTAACCTAACCTAACCTAACCTAACCTAACCTAACCTAACCTAACCTAACCTAACCTAACCTAACCTAACCTAACCTAACCTAACCTAACCTAACCTAACCTAACCTAACCTAACCTAACCTAACCTAACCTAACCTAACCTAACCTAACCTAACCTAACCTAACCTAACCTAACCTAACCTAACCTAACCTAACCTAACCTAACCTAACCTAACCTAACCTAACCTAACCTAACCTAACCTAACCTAACCTAACCTAACCTAACCTAACCTAACCTAACCTAACCTAACCTAACCTAACCTAACCTAACCTAACCTAACCTAACCTAACCTAACCTAACCTAACCTAACCTAACCTAACCTAACCTAACCTAACCTAACCTAACCTAACCTAACCTAACCTAACCTAACCTAACCTAACCTAACCTAACCTAACCTAACCTAACCTAACCTAACCTAACCTAACCTAACCTAACCTAACCTAACCTAACCTAACCTAACCTAACCTAACCTAACCTAACCTAACCTAACCTAACCTAACCTAACCTAACCTAACCTAACCTAACCTAACCTAACCTAACCTAACCTAACCTAACCTAACCTAACCTAACCTAACCTAACCTAACCTAACCTAACCTAACCTAACCTAACCTAACCTAACCTAACCTAACCTAACCTAACCTAACCTAACCTAACCTAACCTAACCTAACCTAACCTAACCTAACCTAACCTAACCTAACCTAACCTAACCTAACCTAACCTAACCTAACCTAACCTAACCTAACCTAACCTAACCTAACCTAACCTAACCTAACCTAACCTAACCTAACCTAACCTAACCTAACCTAACCTAACCTAACCTAACCTAACCTAACCTAACCTAACCTAACCTAACCTAACCTAACCTAACCTAACCTAACCTAACCTAACCTAACCTAACCTAACCTAACCTAACCTAACCTAACCTAACCTAACCTAACCTAACCTAACCTAACCTAACCTAACCTAACCTAACCTAACCTAACCTAACCTAACCTAACCTAACCTAACCTAACCTAACCTAACCTAACCTAACCTAACCTAACCTAACCTAACCTAACCTAACCTAACCTAACCTAACCTAACCTAACCTAACCTAACCTAACCTAACCTAACCTAACCTAACCTAACCTAACCTAACCTAACCTAACCTAACCTAACCTAACCTAACCTAACCTAACCTAACCTAACCTAACCTAACCTAACCTAACCTAACCTAACCTAACCTAACCTAACCTAACCTAACCTAACCTAACCTAACCTAACCTAACCTAACCTAACCTAACCTAACCTAACCTAACCTAACCTAACCTAACCTAACCTAACCTAACCTAACCTAACCTAACCTAACCTAACCTAACCTAACCTAACCTAACCTAACCTAACCTAACCTAACCTAACCTAACCTAACCTAACCTAACCTAACCTAACCTAACCTAACCTAACCTAACCTAACCTAACCTAACCTAACCTAACCTAACCTAACCTAACCTAACCTAACCTAACCTAACCTAACCTAACCTAACCTAACCTAACCTAACGCTAACCTAACCTAACCTAACCTAACCTAACCTAACCTAACCTAACCTAACCTAACCTAACCTAACCTAACCTAACCTAACCTAACCTAACCTAACCTAACCTAACCTAACCTAACCTAACCTAACCTAACCTAACCTAACCTAACCTAACCTAACCTAACCTAACCTAACCTAACCTAACCTAACCTAACCTAACCTAACCTAACCTAACCTAACCTAACCTAACCTAACCTAACCTAACCTAACCTAACCTAACCTAACCTAACCTAACCTAACCTAACCTAACCTAACCTAACCTAACCTAACCTAACCTAACCTAACCTAACCTAACCTAACCTAACCTAACCTAACCTAACCTAACCTAACCTAACCTAACCTAACCTAACCTAACCTAACCTAACCTAACCTAACCTAACCTAACCTAACCTAACCTAACCTAACCTAACCTAACCTAACCTAACCTAACCTAACCTAACCTAACCTAACCTAACCTAACCTAACCTAACCTAACCTAACCTAACCTAACCTAACCTAACCTAACCTAACCTAACCTAACCTAACCTAACCTAACCTAACCTAACCTAACCTAACCTAACCTAACCTAACCTAACCTAACCTAACCTAACCTAACCTAACCTAACCTAACCTAACCTAACCTAACCTAACCTAACCTAACCTAACCTAACCTAACCTAACCTAACCTAACCTAACCTAACCTAACCTAACCTAACCTAACCTAACCTAACCTAACCTAACCTAACCTAACCTAACCTAACCTAACCTAACCTAACCTAACCTAACCTAACCTAACCTAACCTAACCTAACCTAACCTAACCTAACCTAACCTAACCTAACCTAACCTAACCTAACCTAACCTAACCTAACCTAACCTAACCTAACCTAACCTAACCTAACCTAACCTAACCTAACCTAACCTAACCTAACCTAACCTAACCTAACCTAACCTAACCTAACCTAACCTAACCTAACCTAACCTAACCTAACCTAACCTAACCTAACCTAACCTAACCTAACCTAACCTAACCTAACCTAACCTAACCTAACCTAACCTAACCTAACCTAACCTAACCTAACCTAACCTAACCTAACCTAACCTAACCTAACCTAACCTAACCTAACCTAACCTAACCTAACCTAACCTAACCTAACCTAACCTAACCTAACCTAACCTAACCTAACCTAACCTAACCTAACCTAACCTAACCTAACCTAACCTAACCTAACCTAACCTAACCTAACCTAACCTAACCTAACCTAACCTAACCTAACCTAACCTAACCTAACCTAACCTAACCTAACCTAACCTAACCTAACCTAACCTAACCTAACCTAACCTAACCTAACCTAACCTAACCTAACCTAACCTAACCTAACCTAACCTAACCTAACCTAACCTAACCTAACCTAACCTAACCTAACCTAACCTAACCTAACCTAACCTAACCTAACCTAACCTAACCTAACCTAACCTAACCTAACCTAACCTAACCTAACCTAACCTAACCTAACCTAACCTAACCTAACCTAACCTAACCTAACCTAACCTAACCTAACCTAACCTAACCTAACCTAACCTAACCTAACCTAACCTAACCTAACCTAACCTAACCTAACCTAACCTAACCTAACCTAACCTAACCTAACCTAACCTAACCTAACCTAACCTAACCTAACCTAACCTAACCTAACCTAACCTAACCTAACCTAACCTAACCTAACCTAACCTAACCTAACCTAACCTAACCTAACCTAACCTAACCTAACCTAACCTACAATGGAATTCTGGCCTCTGATTGGCCGATGAAATGCTGGCCTCTGATTGGCCGATGAAATGCTGGCCTCTGATTGGCTGATGAAATGCTGGCCTCTGATTGTCTGATGAAATGCTGGCCTCTGATTGGCCGATGAAATGCTGGCCTCTGATTGGCCGATAAAATGCTGGCCTCTGATTGGCAGATGAAATGCTGGCCTCTAATTGGCCGAAGCAATGCTGGCCTCTAAATGGTCGATGAAATGCTGGCCTCTGATTGGCCAATGAAATGCTTGCCTCTGATTGGCCGATGAAATGCAGGTCTCCGATTGGCTGATGAAATGCTGGACTCTGATTGGTTGATGAAATACTGGCTTCTGATTGGCCGATGAAATGATGGCCTCTGATTGGTCGATGAAATGATGGCCTCTGATTGACCGATGAAATGCTGGCCCCTGATTAGCCGATGAAATGCTTGCCTCTGATTGGCCGATGAAAATCTTACCTCTGATTGGCCGATGGAATGCTGGCCTCTGATTGGTTGATGAAATGCTGGCCTCTGATTGGCCGATGAAATGCTGGCCTCTGATTGGCCGATGAAATGCTGGCCTCTGATTGGCTGATGAAATGCTGGCCTCTGATTGGCCGATGAAAAGCTGGCCTCTGATTGGCCGTTGAAATGCTGGCCTATGATTGGCCGGTGAAATGCTGGCCTCTGATTGGCCAATGAAATGCTGGCCTCTGATTTGCTGATGAAATGCTGGCCTATGATTGGCCGGTGAAATGCTGGCCTCTGATTGGCCAATGAAATGCTGGCCTCTGATTTGCTGATGAAATGCTGGCCTCTGATTGGCCGATAAAATGCTAGCCTCTGATTGGCCGATGAAATGCTGGCCTCTGATTGGCCGATGGAATTCTAGTCTCTTATTGGCTGATGAAATGCTGGCCTCTGATTGGCCGATGAAATGCTGGCCTCTGATTGGCCGATGAAATGCTGGCTTTTGATTGGCCGATGAAATGCTGGCCTCTGATTGGCCGATGAAATGCTGGCCTGTGATTGGCCGATGAAATTCTGGCCTCTGATTGGCCGATGAAATGGTGGCCTCATATTGGCCAATGAAATGGTGGCCTCTGATTGGCCGATGAAATGCTGGCCTCTGATTGGCCGATGAAATGGTGGCCTCATATTGGCCAATGAAATGGTGGCCTCTGATTGGCCGATGAAATGCTGGCCTCTGATTGGCCAATGGAATGCTGGCCTCTGATTGGCCAATGAAATGCTGGCCTCTGATTGGCGGATGAAATGGTGGCCTCTGACTGGCCAATGAAATGGTGGCCTCTGATTGGCCGATGAAATGCTGGCCTCTGATTGGCCAATGGAATGCTGGCCTCTGATTGGCCAATGAAATGCTGGCCTCTGATTGGCCGATGAAATGCTGGCCTCTGATTGGCCGATAAAATGCTGGCCTCTGATTGGCAGATGAATTGCTGGCCTCTGATTGGCCGATAAAAAGCTGGCCTCTGATTGGCCGATTGAATGCTGGCCTCTGATTGGCCGATGAAATGCTGGCCTCTGATTGGCCGATGAAATGCTGGCCTCTGATTGGCAGATGAAATGCTGGCCTCTAATTGGCCGAAGCAATGCTGGCCTATAAATGGTCGATTAAATGCTGGCCTCTGATTGGCCAATGAAATGCTTGCCTCTGATTGGCCGATGAAATGCAGGTCTCCGATTGGCTGATGAAATGCTGGACTCTGATTGGTTGATGAAATACTGGCCTCTGATTGGCCGATGAAATGATGGCCTCTGATTGGTCGATGAAATGATGGCCTCTGATTGGCCGATGAAATGCTGGCCCCTGATTAGCCGATGAAATGCTTGCCTCTGATTGGCCGATGAAAATCTTACCTCTGATTGGCCGATGGAATGCTGGCCTCTGATTGGTTGATGAAATGCTGGCCTCTGATTGGCTGATGAAATGCTGGCCTCTGATTGGCTGATGAAATGCTGGCCTCTGATTGGCCGATGAAATGCTGGCCTCTGATTGGCCGATGAAAAGCTGGCCTCTGATTGGCCGTTGAAATGCTGGCCTATGATTGGCCGGTGAAATGCTGGCCTCTGATTGGCCAATGAAATGCTGGCCTCTGATTTGCTGATGAAATGCTGGCCTCTGATTGGCCGATAAAATGCTAGCCTCTGATTGGCCGATGAAATGCTGGCCTCTGATTGGCCGATGGAATTCTAGTCTCTTATTGGCCGATGAAATGCTGGCCTCTGATTGGCCGATGAAATGCTGGCTTTTGATTGGCCGATGAAATGCTGGCGTCTGATTGGCCGATGAAATGCTGGCCTCTGATTGGATGATGAAATGCTGGCCTCTGATTGGCCGATGAATATCTGGCCTCTGATTGGCCGATGAAATGGTGGCCTCATATTGGCCAATGAAATGGTGGCCTCTGATTGGCCGATGAAATGCTGGCCTCTGATTGGCCAATGGAATGCTGGCCTCTGATTGGCCAATGAAATGCTGGCCTCTGATTGGCCGATGAAATGCTGGCCTCTGATTGGCCGATGAAATGCTGGCCTCTGATTGGCCAATGGAATGCTGGCCTCTGATTGGCCAATGAAATGCTGGCCTCTGATTGGCTGATGAAATGCTGGCCTATGATTGGCCGATAAAATGCTGGCCTCTGATTGGCAGATGAATTGCTGGCCTCTGATTGGCCGATAAAAAGCTGGCCTCTGATTGGCCGATTGAATGCTGGCCTCTGATTGACCTATAAAATGCTGGCCCCTGATTGGCTGATGAAATACTGGCCTCTGATTGGCCGTTGAAATTCTGGCCTCTGATTGGCCGATGAGATGCTGGCCTCTGATTGGCCGATGAAATGCTAGCCTCTGATTGGCCGATGGAATGCTGGCCTCTGATTGGCCGATGGAATTCTAGTCTCTTATTGGCCGATGAAATGCTGGCCTCTGATTGACCGATGATATGCTGGCCTTTGATTGGATGATGAAATGCTGGCCTCTGATTGTATGATGAAATTCCGGCCTCTGATTGGCCGATGAAATGGTGGCCTCATATTGGCCGATGTAATAGTGGCCTCTGATTGGCCGATGAAATGCTGGCCTCTGATTGGCCAATGGAATGCTGGCCTCTGATTGTCCGATAAAATCCTGGCCTCTGATTGGCAGATAAAATGCTGGCCTCTGATTATCCGATAAAAAGTTGGCCTCTGATTGGCCGATGGAATGCTGGCCTCTGATTGGCCGATTAAATGCTGGCCTCTGATTGGCTGATCAAATCCTGGCCTCTGATTGGCCGTTGAAATTCTGGTCTCTGATTGGCCGATGAGATGCTGGCCTCTGATGTGCCGATGAAATGCTGGCCTGTGATTGGCCGCTGAAATGCTGGCCTGTGATTGGCCGATGAAATGCTGGCCTCTGATTGGCCGATGAAATGCTAGCCTCTGATTGGCCGATGGAATGCTGGCCTCTGTTTGGCTGATGAAATGCTGGCCTGTAATTGGATGATGGAATGCTGGCCTCTGATTGGTTGATGAAATGCTAGCCTCTGATTGGCCGATGGAATGCTGGCCTCTGATTGGCCGATGGAATGCTGGCCTCTGATTGGCCGATGGAATGCTGGCCTCTGATTGGCCGATGAAAAGCTGGCCTCTGATTGCCCGTTGAAATGCTAGCCTCTGATTGGCCGATGGATTTCTAGTCTCTTATTGGCCGATGAAATGCTGGCCTCTGATTGGCCGATGAAATGCTGGCTTTTGATTGGCTGATGAAATGCTGGCCTCTGATTGGCCGATGAAATGCTGGCCTCTGATTGGATGATGAAATGCTGGCCTCTGATTGGCCAATGAAATTCTGGCCTCTGATTGGCCAATGAAATGGTGGCCTCATATTGGCCAATGAAATGGTGGCCTCTGATTGGCCGATGAAATGCTGGCCTCTGATTGGCCAATGGAATGCTGGCCTCTGATTGGCCAATGAAATGCTGGCCTCTGATTGGCCGATGAAATGCTGGCCTCTGATTGGATGATGAAATGCTGGCCTCTGATAGGACGATGAAATTCTGTCCTCTGATTGGCCGATGAAATGGTGGTTTCTGATTGGCCAATGAAATGGTGGCCTCTGATTGGCTGATGAAATGCTGGCCTCTGATTGGCCAATGGAATGCTGGCCTCTGATTGGCCAATGAAATGCTGGCCTCTGATTGGCCGATGAAATGCTGGCCTCTGATTGGCCGATAAAATGCTGGCCTCTGATTGGCAGATGAATTGCTGGCCTCTGATTGGCCGATAAAAAGCTGGCCTCTGAATGGCCGATTGAATGCTGGCCTCTGATTGGCCGATAAAAAGCTGGCCTCTGAATGGCCGATTGAATGCTGGCCTCTGATTGACCTATAAAATGCTGGCCCCTGATTGGCTGATGAAATACTGGCCTCTGATTGGCCGTTGAAATTCTGGCCTCTGATTGGCCGATGAGATGCTGGCCTCTGATTGGCCGATGAAATGCTAGCCTCTGATTGGCCGATGGAATGCTGGCCTCTGATTGGCCGATGGAATTCTAGTCTCTTATTGGCCGATGAAATGCTGGCCTGTGATTGGCCGATGAAATGCTGGCCTCTGATTGGCCGATGAAATGCTGGCCTTTGATTGTATGATGAAATTCTGGCCTCTGATTGGCCGATGAAATGGTGGCCTCATATTGGCCGATGAAATAGTGGCCTCTGATTGGCCGATGAAATGCTGGCCTCTGATTGGCCAATGGAATGCTGGCCTCTGATTGTCCGATAAAATCCTGGCCTCTGATTGGCAGATAAAATGCTGGCCTCTGATTATCCGATAAAAAGCTGGCCTCTGATTGGCCGATGGAATGCTGGCCTCTGATTGGCCGATAAAATGCTGGCCTCTGATTGGCTGATCAAATCCTGGCCTCTGATTGGCCGTTGAAATTCTGGTCTCTGATTGGCCGATGAGATGCTGGCCTCTGATGTGCCGATGAAATGCTGGCCTGTGATTGGCCGCTGAAATGCTGGCCTGTGATTGGCCGATGAAATGCTGGCCTCTGATTGGCCGATGAAATGCTAGCCTCTGATTGGCCGATGGAATGCTGGCCTCTGTTTGGCTGATGAAATGCTGGCCTCTAATTGGATGATGGAATGCTGGCCTCTGATTGGTTGATGAAATGCTAGCCTCTGATTGGCCGATGGAATGCTGGCCTCTGATTGGCCGATGGAATGCTGGCCTCTGATTGGCCGATGGAATGCTGGCCTCTGATTGGCCGATGAAAAGCTGGCCTCTGATTGCCCGTTGAAATGCTAGCCTCTGATTGGCCGATGGAATTCTAGTCTTTTATTGGCCGATGAAATGCTGGCCTCTGATTGGCCGATGAAATGCTGGCTTTTGATTGGCTGATGAAATGCTGGCCTCTGATTGGCCGATGAAATGCTGGCCTCTGATTGGATGATGAAATGCTGGCCTCTGATTGGCCGATGAAATTCTGGCCTCTGATTGGCCGATGAAATGGTGGCCTCATATTGGCCAATGAAATGGTGGCCTCTGATTGGCCGATGAAATGCTGGCCTCTGATTGGCCAATGGAATGCTGGCCTCTGATTGGCCAATGAAATGCTGGCCTCTGATTGGCTGATGAAATGCTGGCCTCTGATTGGATGATGAAATGCTGGCCTCTGATTGGCCGATGAAATTCTGTCCTTTGATTGGCCGATGAAATGGTGGTTTTTGATTGGCCAATGAAATGGTGGCCTCTGATTGGCTGATGAAATGCTGGCCTCTGATTGGCCAATGGAATGCTGGCCTCTGATTGGCCAATGAAATGCTGGCCTCTGATTGGCCGATGAAATGCTGGCCTCTGATTGGCCGATAAAATGCTGGCCTCTGATTGGCAGATGAATTGCTGGCCTCTGATTGGCCGATAAAAAGCTGGCCTCTGAATGGCCGATTGAATGCTGGCCTCTGATTGACCTATAAAATGCTGGCCCCTGATTGGCTGATGAAATACTGGCCTCTGATTGGCCGTTGAAATTCTGGCCTCTGATTGGCCGATGAGATGCTGGCCTCTGATTGGCCGATGAAATGCTAGCCTCTGATTGGCCGATGGAATGCTGGCCTCTGATTGGCCGATGGAATTCTAGTCTCTTATTGGCCGATGAAGTGCTGGCCTGTGATTGGCCGATGAAATGCTGGCCTCTGATTGACCGATGATATGCTGGCCTTTGATTGGATGATGAAATGCTGGCCTCTGATTGTATGATGAAATTCTGGCCTCTGATTGGCCGATGAAATGGTGGCCTCATATTGGCCGATGAAATAGTGGCCTCTGATTGGCCGATGAAATGCTTGCCTCTGATTGGCCAATGGAATGCTGGCCTCTGATTGTCCGATAAAATCCTGGCCTCTGATTGGCAGATAAAATGCTGGCCTCTGATTATCCGATAAAAAGCTGGCCTCAGATTGGCCGATGGAATGCTGGCCTCTGATTGGCCGATAAAATGCTGGCCTCTGATTGGCTGATCAAATCCTGGCCTCTGATTGGCCGTTGAAATTCTGGTCTCTTATTGGCCGATGAGATGCTGGCCTCTGATGTGCCGATGAAATGCTGGCCTGTGATTGGCCGCTGAAATGCTGGCCTGTGATTGGCCGATGAAATGCTGGCCTCTGATTGGCCGATGAAATGCTAGCCTCTGATTAGCCGATGAAATTCTGGCCTCTGATTGGCCGATGAAATGGTGGCCTCTGATTGGCCAATGAAATGGTGGCCTCTGATTGGCTGATGAAATGCTGGCCTCTGATTGGCCAATGGAATGCTGGCCTCTGATTGGCCAATGAAATGCTGGCCTCTGATTGGCCAATGAAATGCTGGCCTCTGATTGGCCGATAAAATGCTGGCCTCTGATTGGCAGATGAATTGCTGGCCTCTGATTGGCCGATAAAAAGCTGGCCTCTGAATGGCTGATTGAATGCTGGCCTCTGATTGACCTATAAAATGCTGGCCCCTGATTGGCTGATGAAATACTGGCCTCTGATTGGCCGTTGAAATTCTGGCCTCTGATTGGCCGATGAGATGCTGGCCTCTGATTGGCCGATGAAATGCTAGCCTCTGATTGGCCGATGGAATGCTGGCCTCTGATTGGCCGATGGAATTCTAGTCTCTTATTGGCCGATGAAATGCTGGCCTGTGATTGGCCGATGAAATGCTGGCCTCTGATTGACCGATGATATGCTGGCCTTTGATTGGATGATGAAATGCTGGCCTCTGATTGTATGATGAAATTCTGGCCTCTGATTGGCTGATGAAATGGTGGCCTCATATTGGCCGATGAAATAGTGGCCTCTGATTGGTCGATGAAATGCTTGCCTCTGATTGGCCAATGGAATGCTGGCCTCTGATTGTCCGATAAAATCCTGGCCTCTGATTGGCAGATAAAATGCTGGCCTCTGATTATCCGATAAAAAGCTGGCCTCTGATTGGCCGATGGAATGCTGGCCTCTGATTGGCCGATAAAATGCTGGCCTCTGATTGGCTGATCAAATCCTGGCCTCTGATTGGCCGTTGAAATTCTGGTCTCTGATTGGCCGATGAGATGCTGGCCTCTGATGTGCCGATGAAATGCTGGCCTGTGATTGGCCGCTGAAATGCTGGCCTGTGATTGGCCGATGAAATGCTGGCCTCTGATTGGCCGATGAAATGCTAGCCTCTGATTGGCCGATGGAATGCTGGCCTCTGATTGGCCGATGGAATGCTGGCCTCTGATTGGCCGATGGAATGCTGGCCTCTGATTGGCCGATGAAAAGCTGGCCTCTGATTGCCCGTTGAAATGCTAGCCTCTGATTGGCCGATGGAATTCTAGTCTCTTATTGGCCGATGAAATGCTGGCCTCTGATTGGCCGATGAAATGCTGGCTTTTGATTGGCTGATGAAATGCTGGCCTCTGATTGGCCGATGAAATGCTGGCCTCTGATTGGATGATGAAATGCTGGCCTCTGATTGGCCGATGAAATTCTGGCCTCTTATTGGCCGATGAAATGGTGGCCTCATATTGGCCAATGAAATGGTGGCCTCTGATTGGCCGATGAAATGCTGGCCTCTGATTGGCCAATGGAATGCTGGCCTCTGATTGGCCAATGAAATGCTGGCCTCTGATTGGCCGATGAAATGCTGGCCTCTGATTGGATGATGAAATGCTGGCCTCTGATTGGCCGATGAAATTCTGTCCTCTGATTGGCCGATGAAATGGTGGTTTCTGATTGGCCAATGAAATGGTGGCCTCTGATTGGCTGATGAAATGCTGGCCTCTGATTGGCCAATGGAATGCTGGCCTCTGATTGGCCAATGAAATGCTGGCCTCTGATTGGCCGATGAAATGCTGGCCTCTGATTGGCCGATAAAATGCTGGCCTCTGATTGGCAGATGAATTGCTGGCCTCTGATTGGCCGATAAAAAGCTGGCCTCTGAATGGCCGATTGAATGCTGGCCTCTGATTGACCTATAAAATGCTGGCCCCTGATTGGCTGATGAAATACTGGCCTCTGATTGGCCGTTGAAATTCTGGCCTCTGATTGGCCGATGAGATGCTGGCCTCTGATTGGCCGATGAAATGCTAGCCTCTGATTGGCCGATGGAATGCTGGCCTCTGATTGGCCGATGGAATTCTAGTCTCTTATTGGCCGATGAAATGCTGGCCTGTGATTGGCCGATGAAATGCTGGCCTCTGATTGACCGATGATATGCTGGCCTTTGATTGGATGATGAAATGCTGGCCTCTGATTGTATGATGAAATTCTGGCCTCTGATTGGCCGATGAAATGGTGGCCTCATATTGGCCGATGAAATAGTGGCCTCTGATTGGCCGATGAAATGCTGGCCTCTGATTGGCCAATGGAATGCTGGCCTCTGATTGTCCGATAAAATCCTGGCCTCTGGTTGGCAGATAAAATGCTGGCCTCTGATTATCCGATAAAAAGCTGGCCTCAGATTGGCCGATGGAATGCTGGCCTCTGATTGGCCGATAAAATGCTGGCCTCTGATTGGCTGATCAAATCCTGGCCTCTGATTGGCCGTTGAAATTCTGGTCTCTTATTGGCCGATGAGATGCTGGCCTCTGATGTGCCGATGAAATGCTGGCCTGTGATTGGCCGCTGAAATGCTGGCCTGTGATTGGCCGATGAAATGCTGGCCTCTGATTGGCCGATGAAATGCTAGCCTCTGATTGGCCGATGGAATGCTGGCCTCTGTTTGGCTGATGAAATGCTGGCCTCTAATTGGATGATGGAATGCTGGCCTCTGATTGGTTGATGAAATGCTAGCCTCTGATTGGCCGATGGAATGCTGGCCTCTGATTGGCCGATGGAATGCTGGCCTCTGATTGGCCGATGGAATGCTGGCCTCTGATTGGCCGATGAAAAGCTGGCCTCTGATTACCTGTTGAAATGCTAGCCTCTGATTGGCCGATGGAATTCTAGTCTCTTATTGGCCGATGAAATGCTGGCCTCTGATTGGCCGATGAAATGCTGGCTTTTGATTGGCCGATGAAATGCTGGCCTCTGATTGGCCGATGAAATGCTGGCCTCAGATTGGATGATGAAATGCTGGCCTCTGATTGGCCGATGAAATTCTGGCCTCTGATTGGCCGATGAAATGGTGGCCTCATATTGGCCAATGAAATGGTGGCCTCTGATTGGCCGATGAAATGCTGGCCTCTGATTGGCCAATGGAATGCTGGCCTCTGATTGGCCAATGAAATGCTGGCCTCTGATTGGCCGATGAAATGCTGGCCTCTGATTGGATGATGAAATGCTGGCCTCTGATTGGCCGATGAAATTCTGGCCTCTGATTGGCCGATGAAATGGTGGCCTCTGATTGGCCAATGAAATGGTGGCCTCTGATTGGCTGATGAAATGCTGGCCTCTGATTGGCCAATGGAATGCTGGCCTCTGATTGGCCAATGAAATGCTGGCCTCTGATTGGCCAATGAAATGCTGGCCTCTGATTGGCCGATAAAATGCTGGCCTCTGATTGGCAGATGAATTGCTGGCCTCTGATTGGCCGATAAAAAGCTGGCCTCTGAATGGCCGATTGAATGCTGGCCTCTGATTGACCTATAAAATGCTGGCCCCTGATTGGCTGATGAAATACTGGCCTCTGATTGGCCGTTGAAATTCTGGCCTCTGATTGGCCGATGAGATGCTGGCCTCTGATTGGCCGATGAAATGCTAGCCTCTGATTGGCCGATGGAATGCTGGCCTCTGATTGGCCGATGGAATTCTAGTCTCTTATTGGCCGATGAAATGCTGGCCTGTGATTGGCCGATGAAATGCTGGCCTCTGATTGACCGATGATATGCTGGCCTTTGATTGGATGATGAAATGCTGGCCTCTGATTGTATGATGAAATTCTGGCCTCTGATTGGCCGATGAAATGGTGGCCTCATATTGGCCGATGAAATAGTGTCCTCTGATTGGCCGATGAAATGCTGGCCTCTGATTGGCCAATGGAATGCTGGCCTCTGATTGTCCGATAAAATCCTGGCCTCTGATTGGCAGATAAAATGCTGGCCTCTGATTATCCGATAAAAAGCTGGCCTCTGATTGGCCGATGGAATGCTGGCCTCTGATTGGCCGATAAAATGCTGTCCTCTGATTGGCTGATCAAATCCTGGCCTCTGATTGGCCGTTGAAATTCTGGTCTCTGATTGGCCGATGAGATGCTGGCCTCTGATGTGCCGATGAAATGCTGGCCTGTGATTGGCCGCTGAAATGCTGGCCTGTGATTGGCCGATGAAATGCTGGCCTCTGATTGGCCGATGAAATGCTAGCCTCTGATTGGCCGATGGAATGCTGGCCTCTGTTTGGCTGATGAAATGCTGGCCTCTAATTGGATGATGGAATGCTGGCCTCTGATTGGTTGATGAAATGCTAGCCTCTGATTGGCCGATGGAATGCTGGCCTCTGATTGGCCGATGGAATGCTGGCCTCTGATTGGCCGATGGAATGCTGGCCTCTGATTGGCCGATGAAAAGCTGGCCTCTGATTGCCCGTTGAAATGCTAGCCTCTGATTGGCCGATGGAATGCTGGCCTCTGATTGGCCAATGAAATGCTGGCCTCTAATTGGATGATGGAATGCTGGCCTCTGATTGGCCGGTGAAATGCTGGCCTGTGATTGGCCGATGAAATGCTGGCCTCTGATTGGCCGATGAAATGCTGGCCTGTGATTGGATGATGAAATTCTGGCCTCTGATTGGGTGATGAAATGCTAGCCTCTGATTGGCCGATGGAATGCTGGTCTCTGATTGGACGATGGAATGCTAGCCTCTGAATGGCCGATGAAATGCTGGCCTCTGATTGGCCGATGAAATGCTGGCCTCTGATTGGCCGATGAAATGCTGGCCTCTGATTGGCCGATGAAATGCTGGCCTCTGATTGGCTGATGAAATGCCGGCCTCTGATTGGCTGATGAAATGCTGGCCTGTGATTGGCCGATGAAATGCTGGCCTCTGATTGGCCGATGAAATGCTGACCTCTGATTGGCCGATGGAATGCTGGCCTCTGATTGGCCGATGAAATGCTGGCCTCTGATTGGCCAATGAAATGCTGGCCTCTGATTGGCCAATGAAATGCTGGCCTCTGATTGGCTGATAAAATGCTGGCCTCTGATTGGCTGATGAAATGCTGGTCTCTGATTTAAGGGGGTGCGGGAATAAGGGGCCAGGCTTATAGAAGTTTAGGGGGGTGCGGGGGGTTTTGGGGTGGTCGGCGAGGTTTTGGGGGGTGCGGGAGTTGGCGGACAGGCTGGGGGGAGGGGTTAGGGTGATGTGGGACTAGGGGACAGGCTTTCTACCCACCCCAAGTCTGTCCCCTTATTCCCGCACCTCCCTAAACCCCCCCCAAGCCTGTCTCCATATTCCCGCACACCCCGACCCCCCCAAAAAAACCTGCACCCCTCTAAACCCCCCCCAGCCTGGCCCCCTATTCCCGCACCCCCTTAAATTTGTGAAGAGAAGGCCTAGCTGGGATGTAGTCTCCACATTTTATACCTCCATGTGTGGCAATGGGGGACAGGCTATGGGGGTGTTTAGGGGGTTGCTGGGGGTTTTGGGGGTCGTCGGGGTTTTTTTGAAGGGTGCGCTAGTTGGGGGACATGCTGGGAGGGGTTAGGGGGTTGCAGGAATAGGGAACAGGCTTTCTACCGACCCCAAGTCTGTCCCCCTATTTCCTTACCTCCCTACCCCCCCCCCCGAACCCCCCAAAACACCCCACACACCCCTAAATATCCCCCAAGCCTGTCCCCCTACTCCCGCACCCCCAAAAACCCCCGCGACACCCCCCAAAACCCCCCGCACCACCCAAAACCCCCCCAAAACCTTAGTAGCTCCTTGATCGTTCCTTTACCATTTGTATACACTTATTATATCTTATTTCCAATAGTAGGCTTACTATTTGTTATACTTCCACAACAAATAACCTAATGGAAGTGTAAGGTACTTATATTCTATTGCAAATATACAAAACTAACCCGAGAAGCACCAAAACTTGAGTAAATTAGGAACAATTTCAGTTTTTTCACGAGTCGCGTCCTATGACTTGGCAACACTGATTTCACGACACTGGCAATAATGACGTCACTATCCATGATGGCCGCCGTATTGTTCACATTGAGATGATGAATGTAAAAAGTAATTATAATAACAATAATAACAACAATAAGAGTATTATAACAAGAGAAATATATATAAATAAATACTAAGAAATATATAGAACCCAGTAACTAGATAAATAAATAAATAAATAGTAATAATAATGATAATAATAATAGTTAACATTCATAGTCCCTATCAGCATTGCTACTTTCGTCAGCGTTGTCATTTCTAAGGTAATTACCCCAGATTACCCTAGTTTGGTGCTATTTAAGGCAAACTTTCTCCTAAGGTAATTTCTATTAAAATTCCATCGTTATTTATTTCCTGGGTGACCGTCGTAAAAGAAAATTAATGCTATTGAAATACTATTAAAGTTAATACTATTAAAAACACATGAAAATATATATCGTGTGTGAAGGGTTTAATGTATGTTGAGGTAATTTGGTTCCATCTAAGGTATTTTTAACCCAGTTTTTAAGGTATTTCACGAATTTCTTCCCTCTGTTGTGTTCAATCTTTCTAATCTTCTCTACGATGTTTCCTCCAATCCGTCCAGTCTCTCCAATCCCTCCATGTTGAGGTAATTTGGTTTCATCTAAGGTATTTTCAACCCAATTATTAAGGAATTTCATCGAATTTCTTCTCTGAGGCCTCCAAATTGCTCCAATCTTCTCTACGGTGTCCTCCAATCTCTCCAATCCTCTAATCCCTCCTCAAATGTCTCTAGTATTCCCTCAAAATCCTCCAATCCCTTCAATAACCAGTTTTCTCTAATATCCATGTGTATAAATTCTCCCTCCAATCTTAAATTATACTCCAATCTTTCCTCTACTACCAATACTACTACTACCACCACTACTCCTACTACCACTACTACCACTTCTAGAATGGATAAATCATAGTATTGTTTGGTATTTATTTAGATTCTAGGCAATTACAGTTTTGGGTATTTATTGAATGAATTGCCATCTTGTAGCAGTGTTGCCAGATCCGGCTAGGGCCCGGTATATTACCTCAGTCATTTCCTGTACTTTACTATGATTATTTCCCGGTAGTTTGCCCAGGGTAGGTCCCGGTAGTTTGCCGCAGTCTAGGTTAGATTAGGTCAGGTTAGGTCCGGTAGCTTGCCGAAGTCTAGGTTAGGTCAGGTAAGGTCAGGCTAATTTCAATATTAGCTAACTTGGAAATGGGGCATTTCCGAAGAAAAGTTGGTACGGTATTTATTGAAAAAATTGCCGTTTTGTAGCAGTATTGCCAGATTTGGCTAGGTCCCAGTATTTTGCATTTCCTGTACTTTACCATGGTTATTTCCCGGTAGTTTGCCCAGGTTAGGTCCTGGTAGCTTGCCGCAGTCTAGGTTAGGTCTGGTAAGGTCAGGCTAATTTCAAAATTTGAATATCTTGGAAATGCCATAGAATAAAATAGTCTTAGAATGGTCTAAATAAGTGGGTAATGAAGGTAGAAAAACCGTACGCAATAATGGTAATTCTTTCAATATTTGCTGTATTTTACCACGGTTAGTTCCCGGTAGTTTGCCCAGGTTAGGTCCCGGTAGTTTACTGCAGTTTAGGTTAGGTTATGTTAAGTCATGTAAGGTCATACTAATTTTCTAAATTCTATATTTGAATATGACCTAACTTGGAAATGATAAGAAAAGTGGGTATTTATTGAAAGAATTACTGTTTTTTTCCCCCGGTCATTTCCTGTGCTTTATCACAATTATTTCCCAGTAATTTGCCCAAGTTAGGTCCCGGTAGTCTGCTGTGGTCTAGGTTAGGCTAGGTAAGGTCAGGCTAATTTCAAAATACCCCATTTGAATATGCCCTATCTTGGAAATGGGGCATTTGTGGAGGAAATGCCATAGAAGTAAATAGTCTTAGAATTGTCTAAATAAGTGGGTAATGAAGGTAAGAAAACCGTACGCAATAACGGTAATTCTTTAAATATTTACCGATATGGGGCATTTCTGAAGGAAAGTGTTTTAGAATGTTGTGAATTTGTGAATAAAGAAGGTAAATACATTGTATTAGAAAATGGCAATAGAATACATAATTACCGGTTGATTTTAGTACTCATATTTCAATTTTTTTTTTTTTTTTCAATTGGGTAAATTTTCCGAGCTACACGTGTGAAATTTTCAGACAAAATATAGCTTTTCCAAGATTTTTTCAAGTGATTAGTTCAATTTTAACATCCATTTATTGTGCAAATATCCTGTTTTAGCCATACATACCTAACCTAACCCAACCCAACTCAACTCAACCCAACCCAACCCAACACAACACAACACAACCTAACCCAACCTAACCTAATCTGAACCATTGCAGACTATCGGGACCTAACCATAGCAGACTATACCCGGACCTAACCTGGACAGACTATACGGAGTTTCACAAGGTAAGACCTATATCAAACTTAGAGAAATTTGACCATAATAACTTATATCACAGTGAAAATTACATATCTCATACCATAAAACACCCTAACTTATTATTATTATTATTATTATATATACCATACCGTAAAACTCCCTACCTTTGGACAATTTTTACATGTTTTAGTAAATAACTCTGTTAATAATGGTGCAATTATTATTATTATTATTATTATTATTATTATAATATATACCGTACCGTAAAACACCTTAACTTGGAACATTTTGTACATGTGTTAGTGAATAACTCTGTTAATAATGGTACAATTTTATTCGTGTTGGTGTCATGTGGTAGCCAGGGAGAGTACCTACTGAATCCATATAACAAAAAAATTTAAAGGGATTGTATACCTTTAATAGACTGTGGCGCCTTGATTCCTCCAAAGTAAGCCAGGAAACAGACCCAGATGAAGAAAAATAATGGTATCCTGTTGCCTGGAAAAATAGTTTGGAGGAATCATTTGCTCCAGATTTACCACCCAAAACAATGTGCTATATACCCCCTTAAGCACGCTAAATTTTTGCTTTTTCTTTTCAATTTTCAAGTGTCCGAAGTTAGGCAGAAATTTCCGAACTTGGACAGTTCTTCCCAACTTCGGACAGGGTTGTATTTAAACATGAGAATGGTTAACAGCATCCATCTATGGACACACTGGCTGAACTTCCAACACCTGAGGAGTTTTTAAAAAATGTAAAAAAAATATATAAAGAAATATATCTAAAAATAGCTTCTTTTTTAAGCTCATAAATTGAGATCACAATAAGTTGCATCATATCAGATTGTAGTGAGGTTTTCTTGGCATAGATCCGGTTAGATGGCAGAACAGAGTGGAAGAGTTTGTAAAGGAGAGAAACATGAAGGGCAGAGTAGGTGGTAAGGAGGGAGTGTTGGAACAGAGTGGAAGAGTATGTAAAGGAGAATAATGTGAGGGACAGAGTAGGGAGAGTAACATGAGGGACAGAGTAAGGTGAGTAATGTGAGGGACAGAGGAGGGAGGGAGTGTTGGAACAGGGAGAACTGGAGACACTTCTGCCGTGGCCACCCCCTTGGGGGGAGTTCCCGGAGAGAATGAGGTGTCAGAGCTATAAATAGATAGATAGATAGATCTAACTAAGAACTATTCAAAAACTTTTCTAGCCAAAACAAAAAAAACACATTGCGTATACACAAAACCGGAAGAGGAAAAAAAAATTACTTCACCTAAATATCAAGTTGCTACTTCACTGACTCAAC
>JAWQEG010001813.1:30000-80000 GCA_033782935.1 Petrolisthes cinctipes
TTGTATGGTATATTCCTATACATGGGTGTGTCTTCAACGGCCGGTATACAATTCCAGGAGAGGTTTATACTGGTGTTAATGCCTGTTAAACACCACCCCAATGTTCCCTATGTGAAGAAGGTAAGCGAATTTTTTTAAATTTATATATTATTTTTATGTTTATATGAAAGTATAGGTCACGAAACAGATTTCTATATATACATTGGAATGTAATTTTTTTTTTTAGTATACTCTAAATTTATATTTACACATACAAACATAGGGAATATAAAATTTATATAATATTTATGGGTTTATATGAATGTATAGGTCATGAAAAAGATTTTTATATATACACTCACATGTAAAAAAAAAATCTACCCCCCCCCCCCCCCACAAATTATTCTGATATACAATTCCTGGAGAGGTTTATTCTGGTGTTAATGCCTGTGAAACAAACCCCAATGTTCCCTATGTTAAGAAGGTGAGTGAAAAGTAAAAAATGTATATGTTATTTTTATGTTTATATGATTCAGAATGTCGTGAAAAAGATGTCTATATATACATTCAAACGTAATTTTTTTTTTTTTTTTATATATACACACATACATTGGGAATAAAATATTTATATAATATTTTTTGGTTTATATGCATGTAAACACCGTGAAAAAAATTTCTGTATATACATTCAAGTTAAAAAAAAAATTCTAAACAATTTTTTTCCATTTTTGACACGCACACACAGGCAATAAAAAATGTATCAAATATTTATAGGTTTATATGAAAATACACATCATAAAACAAATTTCTATATATACATTAAAAAAAAAAAATTCTAAACACACATAGGAAATTAAAAATGTATCATATATTTATAGGTTAATATGAATGTTGTACATCATAAAAAAGATTTCTATATATACATTCAAACATTAGAAAAAAAATTCTATTTTTTTTTTCCATTTTTTGACACACACACACAGGAAATAAAAAATGTATATCAAATTTTTAGGTTTATATGAATTCAAACACCGTGAAAAACATTTCGATATATACATAAAAAAAAAAAAAAAAAAAAAAAAAAAATTCCATTTCCAGGTCCGAACTTGGAAGATGCACAGTTTCACCGGGATACAATTGACCATGTTGATAATTCTATGGGTGGTGAAGCAGTCACCGGCCGCTCTGTGTTTCCCGTTTGTTTTGATGCTGCTCATACCCATACGTTTGTATCTCCTGCCGTATGGATTCAACAACCAGGAACTAAGCGCGGTGAGTGTGTGTGTGTGTGTTTTGGTGTTTGTAATTATTTTTAGGCTTGTTTTCAGAGTTTATAAACATTATTGTTAAGTTTAGGCTTGCTCTCAGCATTTATAATCAATTTTAGGCTTGTTTTAAGTGTTTTCAGACAATTTTAGGCATATTTATCAGCGTTTATAATAATTTTAGGCTTGTTTTAAGTGTTTTCAGACAATTTTAGGCTTGTTTTCAGCGTTTATAATCAATTTTAGGCTTGTTTTCTTAATTTACAAACAATCTTAGGTTTATTTTAGGCTTGGCAGACAATTTTAGAATTATTTTAGGCCTGACGGATAGTAAATATTATAATATAAATGAATTTATAAATAATTTTAGGCCTTTCAAACAGGTTAGAATATATTTTAGGCCTTTGGGAGAATTTTCAAATATATTTTTTTCCAAAATTATTATTTTTTTTTTATAATTATAAAAAAAAAATCCTAAATTATTAATATATATTTTTTTGTAACTTTTCCAAAATTATTGATATTAATTTTTTTTCAACTTTTCCAAAATTAATAATATATTTAATTTTTTTTTCATTTTCAAATGCTGCCCCAAAACTGTAAGTTATATATATATTTAAAAAAAAAATTATATATATTTATTTTATATAAAAAAATAAATTATTTATACGTAGATTAAAAAATTTAATCGCATGGTAAAAAAATTTGATGTTTTTTTTATTTTTTTTTATAATATATATTTTTTTTCTAGAAATTTTTATGTTTTTTATAGAAAATTTTGATGTCAAAAAAAGAAATTGCATGGTAAAAATTAGATGTTTTTTTTTTTATCAATAAAAAAAAATTTGGAATGCAAAATTTTGGAATGAAAAAAAAAAAATATAAAAAAAGCATGGTAGAATTTGATGGGAATTTTTTTTTTATTATTATTAATTTGGATTGAAATTATTTTATTTCTTAAAAATTAAATTAGGTAGATTATTATTAAGAAATATATTAGAAGCATGTTAATATGTCTATATAATATTTCTTCAGATATTTTCCCAACGTTTTCCCCAATTTTCCCAGTTAGTTTCCTACTTATTCCTATTTTTTTTACACCAAAATTTTCCCCATATCATAACCTACACCCAAGCACCAAAAAATTCCCAAAAAACCCAAAATATACCCAAAATTTTTGCAATCGTCCAAAAAAAATTCTAACTTTTTTCACTTTTTCAAAAATAATTTGTCTTTTATCCCAATTTTCACCAATTTCCCGATAACATTTTCCCATTTTATAAACACCAAAAAATTCCCCATATCATAACCTACACCCAAGCATCAAAATATTCCCAAAAAATCCAAAACGTACCCAAGTTCTTTTTACAAATTTCTAAAAAAAAAAAATCCTAATTATTACCCAAATGTCCAACATTTACCCTAATTTTCCCACATATTTGTCTAGTTATCAAAAATAGCTTTACGAGAAAAAATTCCCCATATCACAACCTAAATTTCAGCACCAAAATATTCCCAAAAAACCGAAAATATACCCAAGTTATTTACAAATTACTAAAAAATAAAAAATCCTAATTATTTCCCAAATTTCTAACGTTTTCTCCAAATTTCTCCAATTTCCCAATTATATTATCCTAGTTTCTATACACTAAAAAATTACCCATTTCATAACCAACACCCAAGCACCAAAAAAAAAAAAAAAAAACTCAAAACATACCCAAGTTTTTCACAAATTAAAAAAAAAATCTTCACTTTTTCAAAATAATTTCTGTCATTTACCCCAATTTTCTCCAATTTTCCGATTATATTATCCTATTCTCTATACACCAAAAAATCCCCCATATACAACCTAAATTCCAGCACCAAAATATTCACAAAAAAAACGAAAACATACCCAAGTTTTTTGCAAATGTTAAAAAAAAAAAATCCTAATTATTACCAACTTTCTAACATTTTTCCCAATTTTCCCATATATTTGTCTATATATAAAAAAACGCTTTACACCAAAAAATCCCCCATATCACAACCTAAATTCCACCACTGAAAAATACCCAAAAAATCCAAAATATACCCAAGTTATTTACAAATTACTAAAAAAAAAAATTCACCTCGACCGACAGCTTGACGGAAAGGAGGCCTCCGCCCCGACTTCGGATACTTCGGATGAACCGGACTTCTACGAGGAAACCCACGGCTTGCCGACACATGTAGACCACCACCACCAGAGCTGAGACACACACACACACACACACACACACAGGCGGGGTGAAAACAATACCCTGAAATGCTCATAAACGCACATTGATGAACATACATGCATACGCACATAAAAATATATACATACACATATACGCACATGGGGTGAAAACAATACCCTGACACACACATATACACACATTGGGTGAAAATAATACCCTGACACACACATATACGCACATACACACACACACACACGCCGGGTGAAAATAGTACCCTGAAACATACACACATACAGACACATGGGGTGAAACCAATACCCTAAAACACACACACATACACACACGGGGTGAAAATAATACCCACACACATACATACGCACATTGGGTGAAAATAATACCCTGACTCACACACACACACACACATACATATGCATATGGAAATATATATACATACATACATATAAATATACATATATATATATTAAATGTACATAACTGTTAAATAATAATAATAATCAATGAATTAAAAATATTATTATTATTAAAATTAATAATAATAATAATAATAATAAATATAGATAAATTAAAATTATTATTATTATTATCATTATTATTATTAATTATAATTAATAAATATAAATAATAAATTTGTTATATATATATATGTAATTTTTTATGTTATAATAATTTTAGTTAATAAAATAATTGTACTTAATAAATAAAAATAATAATAATAATAATAATTAGGAAAAATTATATTATTGTAAAACTAATAATTATGAAAAAATTATTAATTAATAATTATTGTTAACTAATGTATAAATAATAATAATCATAATTAAATAATAATAATTATATATATATATATTGTTATACTAATAAAAATATTATTATTATTATTAATATTAAAGAGAGAGATAAAAATAGAGAGAATTAAAGAGAGAAAAGAGAGAGAGTGGGTGTGTGAGAGAAAAAGAGAGAGAATTAAAGAGAGAGAGATAGAGAGAGAATTTTTGAGTCCGTCCAAAATAATAATAATAATAATAATAATAATAATAATAATAATAATAATAATAATAATAATAATTTATTAATAATAATAATAATGAAGACAGAGAAAGATAATAATAATAATATTAATAAAAATAATATGATAATAATATTTTGTTTTAATATCCTTAATAAAAATAATAATAAAATATTTGTAATAATAATAATAATAAAAATAATTATATTAAAAATAATAAAAATAATAATAATACAAATTTTTTGGAGGAACCAGGTTACTCCAGTGTGTTATAAAGGTCACGTGATGTCCCTAAGGTCATTTTGGAGTAAACTGGTTGCTCCAAAGTGTAATTATTCCGTTATTAATACCTGTTGCCTGAGATACCCTTGGAGGACTCTGGGTGCTCCAATCATTATGCTGTAAATTAAAACCACAAATATTCGCTAATTTCGTTAATTAATGACGTAATTAGTGACGTAATTAATGACGTAATTATATCAAAATGACGGGAAAATTACGGGGAATTTAATGATGCAATTATCAATCCAAAATAATTAATAATAAATGAATTATAAACCAAAACGTGAAATATTTTTTATTTTTCTCCTTATAAACTTATAAGAGGCCGACCTGTCCGGTAAAAAACTGGCCTGAACAGACGTCAGTTCAGGCCCAGTATATACACACACACACACACAGATACACACACATACATATACACACACACATACACACAAACATAGATACACACACATACACACACACATACACATACACACAGACATAGATACACACATATACACACACACAGATAGATACACACACATACACATATACACACACACACATATACACAGACATACATATACACACAGACATAGATACACACACACACACACATATACACACACATACAGACACATACAGACACACACAAACATAGATACACACATACACACATATATACACATACACACATAGACACACACATATACACATACACACACAGATACACACACACACACACACACACACATATATACACATACACACATAGATACACACATACACACACATATACACATACACACAGATAGATACACACACACACACACACATATACACATAGATACACACACACACACACACATATACACATATACACAACGACGCGAAGACTGTGGTGATGGACTTCAGCACCTCTACAACCCCAGTACCACCACCAGCTGTCACCATAGGAACCAACACCCTCCAAGTTGTTGAGTCAACCAAGCTCCTCGGCATCACTGTGGACTCCAGACTCAACTGGAAGCAGCATGTTAATAACACAGTCAAGTCTGCATCCTACAAGTTGTTCATGCTCAGAAGACTGAAATCACTAGGAATGCCACAACGCGAGTTACGGGGTATATATAACATCTTTATACTCCCTAAACTTGTGTATGCATCACCAGCTTGGTCCTCGTCCCTCTCTCTCACCCAACAACGTCACCTAGAGAGAACACAGAAACGGGCCTGTAGGATCATTCTAGGCGAGGCCTACACCACCTATGAGGAGGCCCTTACTACCCTGGAGCTGACAACACTCTCCCATCTACACCTACAAACCCTGAGGCAGTTTGGGAAGAAACTTCTGAACAATGAGAGACACAGATCACTGCTACCGGAGGATAATCCCCGGTCAAGGATAAATGTCCGTCACCATAATAAGATCAAACCAATTAGGGCCGTGACGGACAGATACAGAAAAAGTGCCATCCCATCTATTGTTTCCTTAATAAACGCCAACAATTAATACTTGTATGTACTGTATATGTACTGTATATGTGTGTATATGTATGTATGTGTATATGTGTATGTATATGTGTGTACATGTGTGTAGATATGTATATGTATGTATGGGTATATATGTGTATGTGTATATGTGTATATATGTATGTGTATGTATGTGTGTATGTATCTATATATGTTTATATGTGTGTGACAGCGTAATGAATGTATATATGTTTGTGACAGCGGAATGAATGTATATATGAATTATGTCTGTACAAATTATATACACATCATATGTTTACTTGTATGTTTGGTGTGTTTGCACTATAAGGATAACTTAATTTAATTTAAGCTTCATACTCCATTTCATTTTTCACCAATTATTTGTAAATGTATATTTTCAGCCGATGGCTGCCCTTTTTCTGAATAAACCGTTTATTATTATTAATATTATTATTATTATTACACACATAGATACACACACACACACACATATATTCAAACACACACACACACACACACACACACACACACATATGGAAGGAGCTTGTTTGTTTCGTGGCATGGTCAGGAGGAATCAGAAGCCTCCAAACACACACACACACACACACACACCTATATGGAAGGAGCTTGTTTGTTTCGTCTGTCTACAAGTTACGTGTGTGTGTGTGTGTGACTGTGTGTGTGTGTGTCTGTGTCTGTGTGTGTGTGTTCTTACCTATTTGTATCTTTACAGGATTGAGTCAAGCTCGTAAGTAATGTCCCGTATATTAAATAAAATCCTATTATCATATTTTTCTTTAATTAAAGTTATTATGCATGGTTTTGACACACACCATTTCTTCTTATGGATGGTAATTTGTTCCATGTGTGTGTGTGTGTGTGTGTGTGTTGTGAAAGGCGGCAGACATACTAAGAAAAAACACCTCACCCTCTTTCTCTCTGTCTTTGGAATAACATCGTGTAATTTCCGTAGACTTAAATTCATCTTTATCACGTTCCATTCACTCACACACCACAACCAAAAATATGGGTTTTTGGAATAGGTAAAAAATGTTGTCGAATCTCACATTTGACCTATGGGTGTGGAAGAATAGGTCATATGGGTAGGGGTTACCAGAAGGGGGGGCTAAATTTTCTCCGTTTTCCTCTACGATGCACCGTTTTTTAATTATGGCCACTTTTTGGATTTTTATTTGAACCGATTTTTGACCATGAAGATCTAAATGGATTTGGATGAAATTTGGTATGGAAGAACAGTTGGTAAATTGGGCGAGACAGATTTTTTATTTTTTCTCTATGATGCACCGTTTTTGAGTTATGGCCACTTTTTTGGAAATTTTTTTGAACCGGTTTTTGACCATGAAGATCTAAATAGATTTGGATGATATTTGGAATGGAAATACAGTTGGTAAATTGGGCTAGATTGTTTTTTTATTTTTTCTCTATGACCCTCTGTTCAAAAGTTATGTCAATTTTCGTGTCTCAAAAAACGGACCAAATTAAACAAAAATAATGTTCAATGATTAATTAAGGGGGTGCAGGAATAGGGGGACAGGCTTGGGGGGTTTAGGTGGGTGCGGGGTGTTTTGAGGGGTGCGGGAGTAGAGGGACAGGCTTGGGGGGCTTAAGGGGGTGCGGGAATAGGGGACTGGCTTTCTACCCACCCCAAGCCTGTCCCCCTATTCCCGCACCCCCCGAATTCTCCCCCAAGCCTGTCCCCCAATTCCCGCACCCCCCCAATTCCCCCCCAAGCCTGTCCCCTACTCCCGCACCCCCTTAATGTTTGAACATGAATAATATCGAATACCAAACCCTCACTCACACAACAAACAACAAAATTAATGTCACTCAACTGTGTGTGTGTGTGTGTGTGTGTGTGAGTAACGTATGTGTATTCGCATATATTTATGAATGAATGTGTGTGAGTGTGTGTGTGTGTGTGTGTGTGTGTGTGTGTGTGTGTGTGTGTTGCTATGTGAGTAACGTATGTGTATTCGCATATATTTATGAATGAATGTGTGTGAGTGTGTGTGTGTGTGTGTGTGTAACGTAGGCCTATGTGTGTCTGTATTCGTATATTCTCATGACTGTGTGTGTGTGTGTGTGTGTGTGTGTGTAATGTAGGCCTGTGTGTGTGCATTCGTATATTCTCATGACTGTGTGTGTGTGTTTGTGTGTGTGTGTGTGTAACATAGGTCTGTGTGTGTGCATTCGTATATTCTCGTGACTGTGTGTGTGTGTATGTGTGTGTGTGTGTGTGTTGCTATGTGAGTAACGTATGTCTAATAGAATATATTTATGAATGAATGTGTGTGTGTGTGTGTGTGTGTGTGTAACGTAGGCCAGTGTGCGTATGCATTCGTATATTCTCGTGACTGTGTGTGTGTGTGTGTGTGTGTGTGTGTGTGTGTGTGTGTAACGTAGGCCTGTGTGTCTGTATTCGTATATTCTCATGACTGTGTGTGTGTGTGTGTAACGTAGGCCTGTGTGTGTGTGCATTCGTATATTTTCATGACTGTGTGTGTGTGTGTGTTGTGTGTGTGTGTATGGGTAACGTAGGCCTGTGTGTGTGCATTCGTATATTCTCATGACTGTGTGTGTGTGTGTGTGTGTGTGTGTGTGTGTGTGGGACCATCGTATCAGTAGACTACCACACCATCGTATACACCACCACAGATGATGTTCTTGCATAATACATACGACCTTCATTAGTCGTGTAAATGACTTATGGCTGAAGTATTTAAGGGGGTGCGGGAATAGGGGGACAAGCTGGGGGGGGGGTTAGGGGGGTGCGGGAGTAGGGGACAGGCTTGGGGGGTGCAGGAGTAGGGGGACAGACTTGGGGGGCTGGGGTTAGGGGGTTGCGTGAATAGGGGATAAGCTTTCTACCCTCCCGAAGCCTGTCCCCCTATTCCCGGACCCCCCAAACCCCCCCCAAGCCTGTCCCCCTATTCCCGCACCCCACAAACCCCCCCAAACCCTGTTCCCTACTTCCGCACCCCCTTAATAGAGTTTGTGAATACGGATACTCAGCTTTTGGAAAATAATGAAGGCTTACAAGTGTGGTTGGTTGGTTGGTTGGTTGGTTGGGAAGCTAACAAACCAATACCACTGTGGAATCAACCCATAAAGTTAGGAGTCGATTCCACAGTGGTATTGGTTTGTTAGCTTCCCACCCACCCACCCACCCACTCACGTCTCCTTCCCACCCACCCACCCACCCACCCATGTCTCCTTCCCACCCACCCACCCACCTACCCATGTCTCCTTCCCACCCACACACACACCCACGTCTCCTTCACACCCAGCCACCCACCCACGTCTCCTTCACACCCACCCACCCACCCACGTCTCCTTCACACCCACCCACGTCTCCTTCACACACACCCACCCACGTCTCCTTCACACCCACACACCCACGTCTCTTTCCCACCCACGTCTCCTTCACACCCACCCACGTCTCCTTCAACACACACACCCACCCATGTCTCCTTCACACCCACACACACACCCACGTCTCCTTCACACCCACGTCTCCTTCACACCCACACACCCACCCACGTCTCCTTCACACCCACACACCCACCCACGTCTCCTTCACACCCACACACCCACCCACGTCTCCTTCACACCCACCCACGTCTCTTTCCCACCCACCCACCCACCCACCCACGTCTCCTTCACACCCACACACCCACCCACGTCTCTTTCCCACCCACCCACCTACGTCTCTTTCCCACCCACGTCTCCTTTAGACAGGTTGAAATTCTCACTGCCAAAACTATTTCCTACATTTCTACTCGTTGTTTATCAGCAATTACGACGTTAAGGGGGTGCGGGAGTAGGGGACAGGCTTGAGGGGGGTTTTGGGGGGTGCGGGAATAGGGGGACAGGCTTGGGGGGGGTAGAAAGCCTGTCCCCTATTCCCGCATCCCCCTAACCCCCCTCCCCCAAGCCTGTCCCCCTATTCCCGCAACCCCCTAAACCCCCCCAACCCTGTCCCCCACTCCCGCACCCCTCAAAACCCCCAGCACCCCCCTAAGCCTGTCCCCCTATTCCCAGACCCCCTTAACATAAAGAAACTTCAAATTTATCACCGTGATGGTTTAGGTTATCTTATTTCATAAAAAGTATTTACAGTAAGTCAGCTGTTACATTTCTCATTCCTTCCCTTTCTTCTACCACCCTTCCCTTTCTTCTACGACCCTTCCCTTTCTTCTACCACCCTTCCCTTTCTTCTACCACCCTTCCCATTCTTCTACGACCCTTCCCTTTCTTCTACCACCCTTCCCATTCTTTCTCCAATCCTTCCCATTCTTTCTTCAACCCTTCCCATTCTTTCTTCAACCCTTCCCATTCTTTCTCCAACCCTTCCCATTCTTCCTTCAACCCTTCCCATTCTTTCTCCAACCCTTCCCATCCTCTTTCCAACCCTTCCCATTTTCCCAGCCAAGGAGAATAGGAAAAAGATGGACCTAATTAAATTTCCGAGAATTTGACGTCCACTTGTCATCCAAATTATAATGAAACGAGACATTGACGAGTGTGTAAACTATGATATTTGGGTTTGTTGTTGTACTATAAGGTTATACAAACCATATAACACGTGTAAAACTCGTAAAGAACTAATATTAACACTAAAATAATGCCATTTGATTATAGCCAATCAGCGATAATCTTGAGTATTGATTTTTTGAGGTGGGCCAATCAGAGTGAGTTACAATAAGCACTTAATTTGAATTGTTATTATGTCCCGTTTTAGTATGTGGCTCCAAACTATTCCAAGCAACAGGACACCATTGTTTTTGTTGATCTGGTCCTGTTTCCTGGCATAGTTATATAGGAGGAATCATGGTACTCCAATGTAACAAAAGTGAATTACCCCTTTAGGAGGTGCGGGAATAGGGGGAGAGGCTTGGGGGGAGGAATAGAGGGTTGCGGGGGGTTTGGTGGGTGTGGGAGTAGGGGGACAGGCTAGGGGGGGTTAGGGGGGTGCGGGAATAGGGGACAGGCTTTCTACCCACCCCAAGCCTGTTCCCCTATTCCTGCACCCAACCCCCCCCCCCCAAGCCTGTCCCCTACTCCCGCACCCCCTTAATGTGAAGTAAAATTAACACCGAGAGACAAATACGAATACCACTGTGGAATTGCCTCTTAATTAATCTTGGTGTGGGGTAGGCACGGACGGCTGTGTGTGTGTGTGTGTGTATGAAGGTGGTGTGTGTGTGTGTGTATGTGTGAAGGTGGTGTGTGTGTGTGTGTGTGTGTGTTAGTGGTGTGTGTGTGTGTGTGTATGTGCTTCAAATAGCTTGATCGAGTGTTAAGCGAACTCGAGTTAATATGAAACAGGATAAGTGTTGTAATTGGTTCACTAGTATGTTAAATGATTTGAAACTTCAACAAGACCTAGATACAAATTTTGGATTGTGAGTGTACATTTGATTGTTTGTTATTTGACTAATTGAGTAATAGATTGGTAGTGTCAGTACTCGGTAATCAAATGTAAACTTTTCTGTTATGTAATGATATATGATATGTTGTTGTTCAAATGTAAACGTTTATGAAATTCATCATGTAAATATAGCTGTATGCCTTTGTAATATATAATTAATGGTTTACGATTTTCGAGTGTTAATGAAGTGTCTGTGTCAGTGTTTTTTTTTTTTTTTTTTTTTTTTTAATTCATTGCGCCGTAGCGTCAGTCAATAGGCAGACAACAGTACACAAGGGTAGGCGGGACTCACAAGAACCCAATGACCACACACACACACAAGCACACACACATGCGCACACACACACACATCACGAAAACATAACAGAATTAAGCACAAGTATACAGACATATATTTACATCATGACCTACTTAAATCCACCAAAACGAGGGTGGCGCACCAGAAGTTCCTCCAGAACATGATGGTTCAGCAGGTTTCGACAAACCACATCAAGTGGCAGGCCCTGGGGCAGCAAGTGTCGGACAGTGGGGCAGGCTAGGCAATAGTGCTCTATAGTGTTAGCACGAGGCGCTCGACATTGACAAACAACACTAACAGCATCCAGAATGGCATACAGTTCACACAATGTTGAGCTAGAGTGGTTACAGAGACGACGGCTAACCCAGCCCCCTGGAGGTGACTCCAGGTCAGGCGAGAAAACAGCACAACCTGCTGCACCATCCACCTGCAATGAGCCATCAGTGTAGAGGCAGTATGGATCTGTGATGGAGGAAGTCACTGTTTCTATGTATTTCCGAGCCAACTGCCGCTGTAGAGAAGGCAGCTCCGACTTGGAAGTAGGTGTAAAGCTCACATCAGGTGTTGGTAGCATCCATGGAGGGGGCCCTGGGGGGACGTCTGCAACCATTATATCTATATTAAGACTACGGAGCACAGAGGAAACAGACCTTATAAGAGTATGTCCAGCAGGCAGTATGGGAGGGACCGGGTAGTTTGGTCTAAGAGAAGTCCTCACTAACTGAGAGTAATGGGGTGAAAGATGTGGGAAATGGAGGCACTTGACAGTGAAGCAAGTAACATTACAATAAATTCTCTCGATTAATGGGGGAAGACGCAACTCACGCTGCATGTTCACTATCCTGGTCGACATTGGACAGCCGAGAATTATTCTCATTGCTCTATTCTGAAATTTTTCTAAAGTTTCCAGAGTAGCCCTAGGAAGTTGAATCAAAGCAGGGGAAAGATAATCAACAACTGAACGGATAAAAGCAATATAGATGGTCCTGGCTACTGGGATGGAGGTGCCCGAGGAGTTGTTAGATAGCCATTGAAATGGTGTAAGTCGGCGCTGGAGACGACCCAATAAGTCCTGGACAATGGGATGGTCTTGAGGTCTGGCAGGGACAATCGGCCAAATATTGTCTGGCGCACCCGGGTAGCAGTACTGGGAACACATGGGAATGACAGTCCCTCCAATGGTGAACACTGGCTGAGCTTGAGGAAGGCGGCAGGTGAATATTCTGCTCTTATCTGGGGAGACAATAATGCCACAGTGAGAGGAGACCACAGAGAAGGAGTCAAGAAACCGCTGGAGATCCCTTGGTGAGGTAGAATGAACACAGATATCATCAGCATAGCATGTAATTGTAGTTCCAGGAATATCAGGGAGAGAAGTGAGCAACCGGTGCATCAGAATATTAAAAAACAATGGTCTGAGAACACCACCTTGAGGCGTACCAAGATAAAAACTGCGCAAAGGACTGAGTGCACCACTGTAAAACACACGGGAGGTCCTGTTATTCAGGTAGCCCCGAATCCACCGTAGTAGATTACCCTTTATCCCAAAGTCAACCAGTTGATCCAAAATGACGTCTCTATTAGCAACATCGAAGGCACTTCGAAGGTCAATGAAGGCCACCACACTGTCCCTGGAAAGGCGAGAGTACAGGTCAACTAGGCAGTGATGTGTGCCCCATTGGGGAAGGAAACCAAACAGCCATGGAGAAAGGCGATCCTGCAGTCTGTACATGAGACGATTGAGTAAGATTCTCTCCATAACCTTACAGAAACAGGAAGTAAGGGAAATAGGTCTGAACTTTGCAGTGCCGGGCTTAGTGATGGGTATTATTGTGCTGCTGGTCCAGGCTCGTGGTACACAACCGTCACGAAGACAAAATTTGTACAGTCGAAGTAGAGGGTTCCCAGGAACTTGTTGAAGTAGGCGCAGCACAGCATAAGTAATACCATCATCACCAGGGGAAGAAGCTCTACCCCGAGAGAGAGCACGGCGCAACTCCTCCTCAGTTACCTCCTCTGCATCATCGTCATCATCTTGTAACAGAGCAGACATTAGACGAAGCCGATGGACAGCAGCACGGGAAGCGAGTGCATCTTGTATGTGGATGGGTAGGCTTGCTGGGGTAGATTGTTCTGACCAGGCATCGACAAGTTGTTTGGCATAGTCGGCAGGAGTGTGATGACGAGCAGTGGCCGGTGTCTTTTTAACAACCCGACGGATGAGGTGCCACATAGAAGCCACACTTGTTTGCTGGTTGATGCTGTCCGTGAACCGCTGCCAAGACTCAGTGTGAGCACAATCCTGCAGGGCAACTAAAGCGTCCCTAGACATCTGGTAACGATGGAGTAGGTCAGGGGTTGGGTTGGCTTGAAACAATAGGCCATCACGTTCAGCCTCCTCCTTTGCCTCCTGTATACGTGCATCCAGCGTCCAGGAGTGGCCAGTATGGCGATGCTGGAGGTGTGGCCGGGAGACGTATAGCCTATAAAAGTCATGAGTAGCAGATACAAGATCAGAGTACAACTGTTCAGCTGATGATATGTCAAATGTAGGGAATACATGGGCCATAAATAAGATGTAAGTCGGGCAATATTTAGGGGGCACAGCAATACGCAAACGAGTGGCTGAAGCACCTGACCCAGCAGTTAGAGAATAATGAAACCGAAGAGCAATGTGATCAAAGAATAAGTCTAGCACGGAGGAGCACTGGACCTGAGATGCTATCAGGCCAGACGAGAGGATGTAATCCAGAGTACCTCCCCGGCAATGAGTGGCACCGCCAGTGTCCCAGTGTGTCAGATGATGCTTGCGGATGTATGAAATGAGACGAACACCATTACGATTAATAGAGCCAGTACCATCACCCAAATCAGAATGCCGAGCATTAAAATCTCCCATATACACCATACCACGCACTGTTGGAGAAGATAAGAGCCTCAAGAGTGAGTCTAGCTGGGGCTGAATAGACATTACATAGTTGGAGTACTCCATTTCCAGGTAGAACCTCAAATAGCTGAAAGGTCATGTCAGGATCAGTGGAGGTACGGAGAAGGCGATGTGGCAAGGAGCTATGTATGTAAGTCAGGAGACCATTCCTTACCAGATGAACATATGGCACATAACCTGAGAGGGGAGGAGCTTGCCCACCAGCGAGCGACCGTCCTGGAAATGCTTCCTGGAGAAAAATAACACTGGGATGATGACGAAAAACATAGGCCTTGAGTTGAGTGAGCTTAGCATAACTGGTGATACCACATACATTCCAGGAGATGACATCCAGCCGGCAATCACTAGCGAACTCTGTATTTGGAGGTAGAAGTCCGGTGAGTGGGGGCAGATGAGCGACCTGGAGAAGAAGATGGACCAGGAGAAGGGAGTGACTCGAAAAGCTTTTCAAGGCGAGATGCAACAGTATCCATCTTTTCGGTAAGGGTAGTGACAGTTGAGATAATGGCCTGCTGAGCCTCGACAAAGGTGGAGAGTTTGGAGTCATTGGCAGCCTGAGCGGCAACCAGCCCATCAATCCTGGCTTCAAGGGCAGGAAAGTGGTTCTCGAGAGCCGTACATCGTGCCATGAGGGTAGCAACAGACTTGCGGAGGGCCAGGTCTGGAGGTGAGGCAGGGCTGGTAGGAGGAGCAGACTGGGGAGGTGGTGGTGGTGGTGGTGGTGGTGGAGGCGGAGCAATAGTAGAGACACGAGCCTGGACCTTTCAAGTACATCCATGCCACACGTTAACCCCTGGCTGAAGGCATCGTGGACACTTCCATCGAGACGTATCTTCAGGAGGTGAAGGCTCAGAGGTGGAGGCAGCAGGACTTGATGGTTCACCCCTGACAGGACACGTCTTGGAATCATGGTCGGCAGCACACCATGCACACTTTGGCCTGGCAGAACAGTACCGGGAAATATGCCCAACTCCCCAGCACCTGTAGCACCAAGGCTGGTCATTATGAAGTTTCCTCACCTCACACGGTGGAAGACAAGGGAGGAAATCAAAGGAAATCTCATTTGGAGGTGGATCGGGTTGACTCCAGACAACAACAATACGGCTAATGGGGGAACCATCTTGGAAAAAACGACGGGCAAAGTACACACCAGGGTATCCTTTGGCAAGTTTTGGGTCAACATCAATAGGGAAACGGGTGAGGATGTAGCTGGGGAACTTACGAGGCCTCTCAGGTGAGTCTTCAAGAATGAGAGGCAGAAATAAAAATTCACCAGCCTTCACTCTATCAATGATGTCCTGACGCTTCCTAGAGATGTAGACAAACCGGGAGGTGACAGCAGCCATCTTGACTTCAACCAGTTCACGCTGCAACTGGAAGGCCCTGTTTACATCAGACAACCAACGCAGCTTTGTGTCCGTAGATGGGTTTCCAGAGAAGGAAAGTTTGACATAGGCATCTCTCGTGGCAAAAGCAGGAAGGTTGGACGAGGGCAAGGAGTTGGTATACAAAGAAGAAACACCAGGGTGAGGCAGAGAAGGTACGTCGTGCACAGCTGAAGCACCCTTGGCAGTCTTGGCAGCCGGAGGCAAACAGTCCACACCATCGGAATTCTGCGAGGAGTCGGACGAGGCATCAACAGGTCTCTTGGTAGAGGTTGAGGAGGTGGACGGCTGCAACCTGAGCTGCGGAGTGACCGAGGAGAGGGGGTGAGGGTTGCGAGAAGGCAGCTCAGGCCAGTGATCCTCAATTGGAGACTCGTCTTCCTCCGACATTGCCAAGTCGGCCTCCAAGCAGGAATCCGCACTCTCCATCAGGCCAGGGAAGGCCTAGATGGAAAGCAAACAACAACACAAACAACTAAACACTCAATCAGCCAGGGACACACACACACACACCCACACACACACAGACAATCACAACAAAACTATACACAGAACCACAACAGACAAACAACTCCAGCAACACCACAGAAACAACAACACACAAACAAGAACTCACAAACAACACAAAAAACACAAACAAGAGCTCCAAAACAACACAAACAACAACACAAACGAGAATGGAGGCAGAGCGCCACGAGTACGTCCACACCACCTGTTCTGGAGCGAGACTCTCGAAGAAAGGTGGAGGGAGAGGGGACAGACGGCTTGGTGGGTGGAAGGAAGGAAGGTGGTGCAGAGAAGAGAAATCACATGTGCTAATGCAACATTACAGCCACATTAATATATTTATTATCATATTAGTAATGTTTTATCCCCCAAGTAATAAAAAATGTATTTACATATATTCATTTTTGTAGACACACCTGACTACACACTTGGACACCAAACATAGTTCACTTCATCTCTCTTTATGGACAACAAGCAACCTGCTCTCTCTCTCTCTCTCTCTTGCTTCTCAGTACACACACACACACACACACACACACACTATCACTCTAGAACTTCGTTTTTCTCTCTCTCTCTCTTGCTATTCAGTATATATACACACACACTATCACTCTAGCACCTCGTATCTCTTTCTCTATCACTTGCTTCTCAGCCCCGTAGAGGGGTATTGCCTGCATTAATGATGTGGGCAATAATTTAAGGGTTTCGGCGCTCCTTCGGCCGCAGCCACTAGCTTTTAGTTCTTCAACTCTCCCTCATTTCTTTCTATTTCCTTCCTGCTTGCTGTCACACCTCTCTCTCACCTTTTTCTGGCGCTATATGACCTCACTGTTGCGGCACCTAATATCAAACAATCAATCAATCTTGCTTCTCAATACACACACACACACACACACACATTATCAGGTTTGGTAAAAAGCCGTGACGTTACATATTTTCTGTTGTTATATATGCGTTTATCAAACATTGAAAACCGTGTCAAAGTAATATCATTAGCACCTCATAATTATTTCAGTTTACGTCTGCCAGTAAGAATTCATATAAATATAACATCAGATTTAGTACATCAGGGATGTATACAACACCTCGGTGTAACCACATATTTACTGTCAGTATAGAACTGTTAGTCGAATCCGACTCCGATCACAGATGTTTCATAATTACAACTTCGATGCCGACTATGCCTCCAACTGAATTAATAATAATAATATTTATTCATAGATATACTCATATATATCATTACCTGATGTTTTATTTATATAAATTTTACCGATTCTGAAGCCAACCCAAAACTTAAATATCCAGAGCTCCATGGCTCTTCATTTCAGTATATATTAAGATGGGAGTTTCAGACAAGCTGGTTTTAACATTTAATACTCGTATCAATTATTATTCTTTGGCAAGTAAGGTTAAATTAATTAATCAAATTGACTAATAATCTTTCCAGTGATAACTGAACACACAATCATACTTTTGGGGTTGACATATAGGGCACCTCCCTCTTGTGATCTGTCACTGAATACCTCATTACCTATTAGCAAAATATGGCACTGTTAGTATGCCAACCGTGTCAATGAGCCCGGTGGTAAGGCTGCATTGCTTGCAGCTCACTTTGATAGCAAGCAGTCTAGGGAGTCTTTAGAGTTGCCCTCCAATGTCACCCCTGTCCTTGTCTCTCGTCATTTGCCTTTAGGTCAAAGGAAGTTAAAAAACTCTGTAATGAGTTGGATTCTATGGTGGTATTGACCCCTTGGGAATGTTTCCTCTGTTCATTAAACAGACGGTTGATGTCCTAGCTCCAAGCCTCAGTGTTGTCTTCAGGAGACTACTTCGTCTTGGTCTGCTAATGTTACCCCAATTCCCAAGATTCTTCAGTTGGCGATTACAAGCCGATATCCATCACTCCTATGTTGTCTAAGGTGTTTGAGAGGCTGGTGGCTGTGTGTTTAAGTAACTTCATGGAACGTAATGGTGTATTCCCACCCTCACAGTTTGCATATCGAAGTGGCCTTGGCATGTGTGATGCACTTCTGTGTATCTCTCGTGTACTGCAGAATGCTTTGGAGTTGGGTCGTGAGGCTAGACTGGTGCAACTTGACTTTTCTGCCACGTTTGATAGGGTAAACTATCTGGGTATCTTCTACAGACTAGGCTCTGTTGGTGTTGGTGGTTTAGTACTGTCTGTCTTGTCACAATTCCTCACTGCTCGATCCAATTATGTTGTTGTGGATGGTGTGCGGAGTGAAAGAGTAGAATTAATGTCTGGGGTGCCCCAAGGTAGTGTCTTAGGGCCGTTGTTGTTCCTACTGTATACCTCTGAACTCTTTAACTCTTGGAGAATGACCTGTATGGTTATGCAGATGCTTTCACTCTCATTACTGTTGTGCCGACCTCTGGTGCCAGGATTTCTGTTACTCAGTCAGTGGATCGTGACCTGGTTAAGATTAGTGATTGGTGCAGGTTGTGGGGTATGAGATTGAATGCTGGCAAGACTAGGGCAATGGTCGTATCTAGGTCTCACACGGTGTACCCTTTATCGCCACCCTTGATTCTTGATGGGACTGTTTTGGAGGGATCTGAGAATTTGGTTATTCTGGGAGTTCATTTGGTGACAAGCTGACTTTTGAGAGGCATGTTCGGTCAATCTCAAGGTCTGTCTCCCAAAAGTTGGGTATAATGCTTTGCGTGTGTTCCGAGGTCACTCATTGGTACTGCGGTGTTACAACTCCTTTGTGTTGCCTCTGTTGGAATACTGTTCTCCAATATGGTGTTCAGCAGCTGATTGCCATCTCAAGTTGCTGGATAGGATTGTTTCTTATGCTAATTTTCTTACCGGCGGTTCACTTAATTGTAATTTGAGTCACCGTCGTTTTGTTGCATCATTGTGCACGCTCTTCAAGATCAGAAGTAATGTGCTGCATCCTCTTAACTCGTCTCTGCCACCTTTGTATGTTCCAGCTCGTGTCACTCGTGGTGCCGTGGCCTCTCATAGGATTGCCTACGTATAGCCGCGCTGTAGAACCTGTCAGTACAGACGATCGTTTGTCCCTATAGGTCGGTGTTTCTGTGGAATGGCCTTGTTGAATCTGTCTTTGATGGTGTAGGACTGGCTGGCTTCAAGAGTAGGGCTAATAAGTTTTTATTAAGCTAACGGCTCATCTTTCTTTCTCTAAGCTGTTTTCTTTTCTTCAGGTTGGATTCATGGGGCTGGTGTCTTCGGAGTGATAGAATGTTTACATTCTCTTCCAGCTTTGTGTCTCTGGTCTATTTTAATAATAATAATAATAATAATAATAATAATAATAATAATAATATAACTGAAAGAGGAATAAATATTTTCCTAATGACAGACGTAAACTGAAATAATTATGAGGTGATAATGATATTACTTAGACACGGTTTTCAATGTCTGCTAAACGCATATATAGCAACAGATAATATGTAATGTCACGGCTTTATACCAAACCTGATAATGTGTGTGTGTGTGTGTGTGTGTGTGTGTGTGTGTGTGTGTGTACTGAGAAGCAAGATTGATTGATTGTTTGATATTAGGCACCGCAACAGCGAGGGTATATAGCGCCAGACAATGGTGATAGAGAGGTGTGACAGCAAGCAGGAAGGAAATAGAAAGAAATGAGGGAGAGTTGAAGAACTAAAAGCTAGTGGCTGGGGCCGAAGGGGCGCCGAAACCCTTAAATTATTGCCCACATCATTAATGCAGGCAATACCCCCCTACTGGGCTGAGAAGCAAGAGATAGAGAAAGAGATACGAGGTACTAGAGTGATAGTGTGTGTGTGTATATACTGAATAGCAAGAGAGAGAGAGAGAAAAAAAAACGAGGTTCTAGAGTGATAGTGTGTGTGTGTGTGTGTGTACTGAGAGAGAGAGAGAGAGAGAGAGAGAGAGAGAGAGAGAGAGAGAACAAGGAGCTAGAGCAGGTTGCTTGTTGTCCATAGAGATGAAGTGAACATTTTTTTTTTTTTTTTAATTAATTGCGCCGTAGCGTCAATCAATTGGCAGGCAACAATACATACGGGTAGGCGGGACCTATGAGAATCCAATGACTACACACGCAGACACACACACACACACACACATCACGAAAACATAACAGAATGGAGCAAAAGCATACAGACAAATATTTACATTATGACCTATCTAAATCCACCAAAACAAGGGTGGCGTACCAGAAGTTCCTCCAGAACCTGATGGTTAGGCAGGTGTCGACAAACCACATCAAGTGGCAGGCCCCGGGGCAGCAAGTGTCGGACAGTGGGGCAGGCTAGGCAATAGTGCTCTATAGTGTTAGCACGAGGCGCTCGACACAAGTGACAGCAACCTGCCACGGTGGCCAGTAGCCAAGCCACAAACGAGCAGAGACTACATTGTGCCTCCGAGCCATGAGGCCTCGACGACGGTAGGAATATTTGTGACGGCATACAGACTCGTAATGGGTGATGGAGATGCATCCCTGCGTCGCCGTACAGGGAAGAGAGCGGCGGAGCTGATTATAGAGAGGTAACATGTCAGGGAGAGAGGACGTCCAGCACCACGAGGAGGCAGATGGCAGGCTTCCTTTGCGAGTCTGTCAAATGTACCAGTGTGACGTAAACCTACAAGGGATGGCACCCATAAAAATTTGACAGTCAAGTTACGATGACACAATAAAGCCAAAAACGATAAAATCTGCTGAATAACAGTAGAGTGTGTGGGCTGAAAACTAGAGAGGGAATGAAGGGCAGGTTTGGAGTCACAAAATATGGCAGCATTCACTCCACATTGACAAACAAGACTAACAGCATCCAGAATGGCATACAATTCACACAATGTTGAGCTAGAGTGGTTACAGAGACGACGGCCAACCCAGCCCCCTGGAGGTGACTCCAGGTCAGGCAAGAAAACAGCACAACCTGCTGCACCATCCACCTGCAATGAGCCATCAGTGTAGAGGCAGTATGGATCTGTGATGGAGGACGTCACTTTTTCTATGTGTTCCAGAGCCAACTGCCGCTGTAGAGAAGGCAGTTCCGACTTGGAAGTAGGTGTGAAGCTCACATCAGGTGTTGGTAGCATCCACGGAGGGGGCACTGGGGAGACGTCTGCTACCATTATATCTATATTAATACTACGGAGCATAGAGGAAACAGACCTTATAAGAGTACGTCCAGCAGGCATTATGGGAGGGACCGGGTAGTTTGGTCTAAGAGAAGTCCTCACTAATTGAGAGTAATGGGGTGAAAGATGTGGGAAATGGAGGCACTTGACAGTGAAGCAAGGTTTTTTTTTTTTTTTTTTTTTTTTAATATGTTCCGACACTGGACATAGGCTTCATCAAGCCCGTTACCTTGGCCCAGGTCAACTGTTGCTCACACACACACGTCACGACTTCCGAACTGGTACCCAGCCACAGAGGGAGGGAAGTGAGTGTTATTCCCGAATACTGCAGCTGGTTTGGTACCAGTGAGGGTGTTTTACGACGTTCGGTGGCCTTATAGTTAGTGCCTCAAACTCAAATCGGAAGAGCAATTAATCTCAGGCCCTCACCTGAGAGGATCGATCTCCCAACCTCTAGGTTATGAGTCCAGAACACTAACCACTCGGCCACCTCCCCTACTAACACTAGAATTCTCTCCACTAACGGGGGAAGACGCAACTCACGCTGCATGTTCACTATTCTGGTCGACATTGGACAACTGATAATTATTCTCATTGCTCTGTTCTGAAATTTTTCTAAAGTTTCCAGAGTAGCCCTGGGAAGTTGAGTCAGAGCAGGGGAGAGGTAATCAACAACTGAACGGATAAAAGCAATATAGATAGTCCTGGCTACTGGGATGGAGATACCCGAGGAGTTGTTAGTGAGCCATTGAAGTAGTGTAAGTCGGCGCTGGAGACGACCCAATAAGTCCTGGACAATGGGATGGTCTTGAGGTCTGGCAGGGATAATCGGCCAAATATTGACTGGCGCGCCCAGGTAGCGATACTGGGAACACATGGGAATGACAGTCCCTCCAATGGTGAACACTGGCCGAGCTTGAGGAAGGTGGCAGGTGAATATTCTGCTCTTTTCTGGAGAGACAATAATGCCACAGTGAGAGGAGGACACAGAGAAGGAGTCAAGAAACCGCTGGAGATCCCTTGGTGAGGTAGAATGAACACAGATATCATCAGCATAGCACGTAATTGTAGCTCCAGGTATATCAGGGAGAGAAGTGAGCAGCCAATGCATCAGAATATTAAATAACAATGAGCTTGAGAGAGAGAGAGAGAGAGAGAGAGAGAGAGAGAGAGAGAGAGAGAGAGAGAGAGAGAGGGGTAGGTGAGTCAGTGTTTTTAATTCTGGTTAGAATGCCTTTTAATCATAAATATTACGTTTCAGTTTCTGGCCTTGTATTTTCTTAGGTTGATAATTTTGGTCATTTGTAAAAGATCTTTCTGTATGGGTCACGAGAATGATGTCATAGTAAAAACTGGGTCACGACTGAAAAAGTTTGAAGAACCCTGCTTTATACTATTGGTGATTCGATACCGTTCACAGTGTATGTTTCATTCATTCCTCCTGACACACGTCTTCTCTACCTGATCATTCGTTACCCTCCCATATTACCTCCTATATGGTCCCGCCCACATTTCTCTCCTCCTCTCCAACTAACATCCCCCCTCCCTCCACCTGCAACTGTTGCCAGATCCGACAAGGCCAAACCAAGTTGCTGTTGGATGGGGTGTGGACCCTTGATCTGTCCGGAGCTGGACGTCATGCACAGCTGAAGCACCCTTGGCAGTCTTGGCAGCCGGAGGCAAACAGTCCACACCATCGGAATCCAGCAAGGAGTCAGACGAGGCATCAACGGGTCGCTTGGTAGAGGTTGAGAAGGTGGAAGGCTGCAACCTGAGCTGCGGAGTGACCGAGGAGAGAGGGGGAGGGTTGCGAGAAGGCAGCTCAGGCCAGTGATCCTCGATAGGAGACTCATCCTCTTCCAACATGGCCAAGTCAGCCTCCAGGCAGGAAGCCACATCCGAATCCGCGCTCTCCATCTGGCCAAGCAAGGCCTAGATGGGAAGCAAACAACAACACGAACAGCTGAACACTCAATCAGCCAAAGACACACAAACACACACACAGCCAATCACAACAATACAATACACAGAATCACAACAGACATACAACACCAGCAACACCACAGAAACAACAACACACAAACAATAATGCACAAATAATACAAACAACAACACAAGCAAGAGTGTAAAAGCAACACAAACAAGAATTCAGGCAGAGCGCCAGGAGAACGTCTTCACACCAACAAGGTTGGGGCGAGACGATGAAGTGAACTATGTTTGGTGTCCAAGTGTGTCTACAAAAATGAATATATGTAAATAAATTTTGTATTACTTGGGGGATAACACATTACTAATATGATAATAATATATTAATGTGGCAGTAATGTTGCATTAGCACATGTGAGTTCCCTTCTCTGCACCACCATCCTTCCTTCCACCCACCAAGCCGTCTGTCCCCTATCCCTTCACCTTTCTCCGACCCGAATACGGAAGATGAAGCTTTGCCGATTCGAAATGTTGTCTTGTATATGCACATGAGCTCACACAAGCGAAGCGCTGTTGCCACGTTAGCCAAGCCAAGTGAGGGTGTGGTCCAGTTGGAAATCTTGTGGAGTGTACGTGTATGTATATATGTGTGAGAGAAAGAGAAAATATGAATGTATGCATGTATGTAAGAGAGAGAGAGAGAGAGAGAGAGAGAGAGAGAGAGAGAGAGAGAGAGAGAGAGAGAGAGAGAGAGAGAATATATATGTATGTATGTATGTGTGTATGTATATGTAAGGTTCTTCCTCTCCCGCTTTCACCACTTCAGTATTGCCAACATATACACCCGGCTTCGTCTGAGCTACCAGTTCCGACTCTCGCATCCGAAACACCTGCCAGTAAGAGTTAGGGTTGATGGCAGGTGTTTCGGATGCGAGAGTCGGAACTGGTAGCTCACACGATGCCGGGTGTATACGATGGCAACGCTGAACTGGTGAAAGCGGGAGTGGAGGAGACTGTACACTCGCGCACCACAATCTTTAGCCCACTAAGTCGAAGCCAGATATCTGAAGCAGGCGGTTTCTGGACGACAGCTCACCCAAAGCCTCCATTGGTTCAATATGTGTGTGTCCTCGGGAAGGTTTGGGTGCATGGGCTCCATGTTTGGGTGGCCTGTCGTCCAGAAACCTCCTACTTCATATCTCGGGCTTCGACTCAGTTTAGTCCGAGTGTAGCCTAATGAATAATATTTTTTACCTAGCTTTGAAAGATATATGATTTTTTTTTTTCATGTAATTGTCAATCAACTGCTGCTTATTTTAAATCAGATGGAGGCCACTTCCGAAATGTTGAGCATTTGTAATATCATTAAGAAATAGTTGGGAACTACTTTACTATGCGGTAGGGTACTATGGGCTCATGCGTATTATATATTTTATGTTTTATTTGCATAGTAAAATCGTCGTGAGAGCTGATATAAAGAATAAACAGGCAGAATTATAATTAATGAATATATCATAATAATAATAATATTAATGATTAATCAATATATAATAATAATAATAATAATAATAATAATAATAATAATAATAATAATAATAATAATAATAATAATAATTAATAAATATATTGGAATATATAATTGATAGACACATATATTAATATCAATAATAATAATATATATATTTTTTCAATGCCTGCACACTATCCATTGCTTTTCATACATGACCAACTTTACACACAGGTTCCTTGCCCAATTACAACAAAACATCCCGCCAAACACTATCTCCACGTGGGAAAAATAATCCAATATTATCCAAAAACTAAAGAATTTTTGTTTATAAAATTTAGTCCCGATGGAAAATATGGAATCGACGTTAGTGCGATTTTCAGCTAACTGGGCTATTCAAAAGACTATCTACCACTACCATTATTCGTGGAATTTTATTAGCTATTTTTTGACAGAATCAGAATTAGTCTACAGCAATCGAGTCAACCAAAAATATTAAAAAACAAATACAATTATTGACCGAAACAGAATTATTATACCTACTATTAGTATAATTATTGCCATTATCTCCATACTGGGCCATTTAACAGACTATCTGCTAGTACCAATAGATGGGAAATTTCATAGGCTATGTTTTGTACAATCTGAAGTTTATTGAAGCACCCGAATTAACCAAAATCCACCAAAAACAAACCAAAATTTTGACGAACAGAATTATTATACTTTTTATTTTTATAATTATTGCTATTATCTCCAGACTAGTCCTTTAAACCGACTATCTGCTAGTACCAATAGCTGGGGAATTTTATGGGTTATTTTTTATGCAATCTGGAGTTTTGGGAAGCACCCAAATGAAAAGGATGAATGTACTCCAGCTCACTAATGGGCCATAGTATATATATTATAATGCTGATGTGTGTGTATGTGTGTGTTTGTGTTAGTGAATATGTATTTCTTGTCTATTGTGACCATACCTAGGTAAAAGTTGAAAAATAAAAATTATCTGGTATGATGTTACAAAATATGATTATTAATGTTTTGAAAATTGTTTGAGTTCTCACTGTTTACTATGGTAGTCTCACCCCAACCTTCCTGGAGTGAAGACGTGTTCCTGGCGCTCTGCCTGTGTTGTTGTTTGTCTTGTTTCAACGTTCTTGTTTGTGTGTTGTTGTGTCTGTGGTGTTATAGGGGTTGTTTATATTTTCTATCTAGTTTTTTTTTGTGGTTTTGCTGTTTGTGGTATTTTTGTTTGTGGTTTATTTGTTTTATTGTGGTTCTGTGTGTGTATGTTCGTGTGTTTGTGTGTGTTCAGTTGTTCGCTTCCCATCTAGGCCTTGCCTGGCCTGATGGAGAGCGCGGATTCGGATGTGGCTTCCTGCCTGGAGGCCGACTTGGCCATGTCGGAGGAGGATGAGTCTCCTATCGAGGATCACTGGCCTGAGCTGCCTTCTCGCAACCCTCCCCCCCTCTCCTCGGTCACTCCGCAGCTCAGGTTGCAGCCTTCCACCTCCTCAACCTCTACCAAGCGACCCATTGATGCCTCGTCCGACTCCTTGAAGGATTCCGATGGTGTGGACTGTTTGCCTCCGGCTGCCAAGACTGCCAAGGGTGCTTCAGCTGTGCATGACGTACCTTCTCTGCCTCAACTTGGTGTTTCTTCTTTGTATACCAACTCCTTGTCCTCGTCCAACTTTCCTGTTTTTGCCCCAAGAAATGCCTATGTCAAGCTCTCCTTCTCTGGGAACCCATCTACGGACACAAAGTTGCGTTGGTTGTCTGATGTCAACAGGGCCTTCCAGCTGCAGCGTGAACTGGCTGAAGTGAAGATGGCTGCTGTCACCTCCCGGTTTGTCTACATCTCTAGGAAGCGTAAGGATATCATTGATAGAGTGAAGGCTGGTGAATTTTTGTCTCTGCCTCTCATTCTTGAAGACTCACCCGAGAGGCCTCGTAAGTTCCCCAGCAACATCCTTACCCGTTTTCCTATTGATGTTGACCCGAAACTTGCTAAGGAATACCCTGTTGTGTACTTTGCCCGTCGTTTTTTCCAAGATGGTTCCCCCATTAGCCGTATCGTTGTTGTCTGGAGTCAACCTGATCCACCTCCAAATGAGATTTCCTTTGATTTCCTCCCTTGTCTTCCACCGTGTGAGGTGAGGAAACTTCATAATGACCAGCCTTGGTGCTACAGGTGCTGGGGTGTGGGGCATATCTCCCGGTATTGTTCTGACAGGCCGAAGTGTGCATAATGTGCTGCCGACCATGATTCCAGGACGTGTCCTGTCAGGGGCGAACCATCACATCCTGCTGCCTCCACCTCTGAGCCTTCACTTCCTGAGGATACGTCTCGATGGAAGTGTCCATGATGCCTTCAGCCAGGGGTTAATGTGTGGCATGGATGTACTCGACGTCAGGTCCAGGCTCGTGTCACTACTATTGCACCGCCTCCACCACCGCCACCACCACCACCTCCCCAGTCTGCTCCTCCTACCAGCCCTGCCTCACCTCCAGACCTGGCCCTCCGCAAGTCTGTACGGCTCTCGAGAACCGCTTTTCTGCCCTTGAAGCCAGGATTGATGGGCTAGTTACCGCGCAGGCTGCCAATGACTCCAAACTCTCCACTTTGGTCGAGGCTCAGCAGGCCATCATCTCAACTGTCACTACCCTTACCGAAAAGATTGATACTGTTGCATCTCGCCTTGAAAAGCTTTTCGAGTCACTCCCTTCTCCTGGTCCATTTTTTTCTCCAGGTCGCTCATCTGCCCCCACTAACCGGACTTCTACCTCCAAATACAGAGTTCACTAGTGATTGCCGGTTGGATGTCATCTCCTGGAATGTATGTGGTATCACCAGTTATGCTAAGCTCACTCAACTCAAGGCCTATGTTTTTCGTCATCATCCCAGTGTTATTTTTCTCCAGGAAGCATTTCCAGGACGGCTGCTCGCTGCTGGGCAAGCTCCTCCCCTCTCAGGTTATGTGCCATATGTTCATCTGGTAAGGAATGATCTCCTGACTTACATACATAGCTCCTTGCCACATCGCCTTCTCCGTACCTCCACTGATCCTGACGACCTTTCAGCTATTTGAGGTTCTACCTGGAAATGGAGTACTCCAACTATGTAATGTCTATTCTGCCCCAGCTAGACTCACTATTGAGGCTCTTCCTTCTCCAACAGTGCGTGGTATGGTTTATATGGGAGATTTTAATGCTCGGCATTCTGATTTGGGTGATGGTTCTGGCTCTATTAATCGTAATGGTGTTCGTCTCCTTTCATACATCCGCAAGCATCATCTGACACGCTGAGACACTGGCGGTGCCACTCATTGCCGGGGAAGTACTCTGGATTACATCCTCTCGTCTGGCATGATAGCATCTCGGGTCCTGTGCTCCTCCGTGCCAGACTTATTCTCTGATCACATCGCTCTTAGTTTTCATTATTCTCTAACTGCTGGGTCAGGTGCTTCAGCCACTCGTTTGCGTATTGCTGTGCCCCCTAAATATTGCCCGACTTACATCTTATTCATGGCCCATGTATTCCCTACATTTGACATATCATCAGCTGAACAGTTGTACTCTGATCTTGTATCTGCTACTCATGACTTTTATAGGCTATACGTCTCCCTGCCACACCTCCAGCATCGCCATACTGCCCATTCCTGGACGCTGGATGCACGTATACAGGAGGCAAAGGAGGAGGCTGAACGTGATGGCCTATTGTTTCAAGCCAACCCAACCCCTGACCTGCTCCATCGTTACCAGATGTCTAGGGATGCTTTAGTTGCCCTGCAGGAGTGTGCTCACACTGAGTGTTCGCAGCGGTTCACGGACAGCATCAACCAGCAAACAAGTGTGGCTTCTATGTGGCACCTCATCCATCGGGTTGTTAAAAAGACACTGGCCACTGCTCGTCATCACACTCCCGCCGACTATGCCAAACCACTTGTCGATTCCTGGTCAGAACAATCTACCTCAGCCAGTCTACCCATCCACATACAAGATGCACTCACTTCCCGTGCTGCTGTCCATCGGCTACGTCTAATGTCTGCTCTGTTGCAAGATGATGACGATGATGCAGAGGAGATAACTGAGGAGGAGTTGCGACGTGCTCTCTCTCGAGGTAGAGCTTTTTCCCCTGGTGATGATGGTATTACTTATGCTGTGCTGCGCCTACTTCAACAAGTTCCTGGGAACCCTCTACTTCGACTGTACAATCTTTGTCTTCGTGATGGTTGTGTTCCACGAGCCTGGACCAGCAGCACAATAATACCCATCCCTAAGCCCGGCACTGCGAAGTTCAGGCCTATTTCCCTGACTTCCTGTTTTTGTAAAGGTATGGAGAGAATCTTACTCAATCGTCTCATGTACAGACTGCAAGATCGCCTTTCTCCATGTCTGTTTGGTTTCCTTCCCCAGCGAAGCACACACCACTGCCTAGTCGACCTGTACACTCGCCTTAACAGGGACAGTGTGGTGGCCTTCATTGACCTTCGAAGTGCCTTCGATGTTGCTAATAGAGACGTCATTTTCGATCAACTGGTTGACTTTGGGATAAAGGGTAATCTATTACGGTGGATTCGGGGCTACCTGAGTAACAGGACCTCCCGTGTATTTTTCAGTGGTGCGCTCAGTCCTTTGCGCAGTTTTCATCTTGGTACGCCTCAAGGGGGTGTTCTCAGCCCATTGTTATTTAATATTCTGATGCATCGGCTGCTCACTTCTCTCCCTGATATACATGGAACTACAATTACGTGCTATGCTGATGATATCTGTGTTCATTCTACCTCACCAAGGGATCTCCAGCGGTTTCTTGACTCCTTCTCTGTGTCCTCCTCTCACTGTGGCATTATTGTCTCCCCAGATAAGAGCAGAATATTCACCTGCCGCCTTCCTCAAGCTCAGCCAGTGTTCACCATTGTAGGGACTGTCATTCCCCTGTGTTCCCAGTATCGCTACCTGGGCGCACCAGTCAATATTTGGCCAATTGTCCCTGCCAGACCTCAAGACCATCCCATTGTCCAGGACTTATTGGGTCGTCTCCAGCGCCGACTTACGCCACTTCAATGGCTCACTAACAACTCCTCGGGCATCTCCATCCCAGTAGCCAGGACTATCTATATTGCCTTTATCCGTTCAGTTGTTGATTACCTCTCCCCTGCTCTGATTCAACTTCCCAGGGCTACTCTTGAAACTTTAGAAAAATTTCAGAATAGAGCAATGAGACTAATTCTCGGCTGTCCAATGTCGACCAGGATAGTGAACATGCAGCGTGAGTTGCGTCTTCCCCCGTTAGTGGAGATAATTTATTCTAATGTTACTTGTTTCACTGTCAAGTGCCTCCATTTCCCACATCATTCTCAGTTAGTCAGGATTTCTCTTAGACCAAACTACCCGGTCCCTCCCATACTGCCTGCTGGACGTACTCTTATAAGGTCTGTTTCGTCTATGCTCCGTAGTCTTAAATAATGGTGGCCGACGTGCCCCCAGGACCCCCTCCGTGGATGCTACCAACACCTGATGTGAGCTTTACACCTACTTCCAAGTCGGAACTGCCTTCTCTACAGCGACAGTTGGCTCTGGAACACATAGAAACAGTGACGTCCTCCATCACAGATCCATACTGCCTCTACACTGATGGCTCACTGCAAGTGGATGGTGCAGCAGGTTGTGCCGTTTTCTCACCTGACATGGAGTCACCTCCAGGGGGCTGGGTTGGCCGTCATCTCTGTAACCACTCTAGCTCAACATTGTGTGAACTGTATGCCATTCTGGATGCTGTTAGTCTTGTTTGTCAACGTGGTGTGAATGCTGCCATTTTTGTGACTCCAGACCTGCCCTTCATTCTCTCTCTAGTGTTCAGCCCACACACTCTACTGTTGTTCAGCAGATTTTATCGTTTTTGTCCTTATTGTGTCATCGTAACTTGACTGTCAAATTTTTATGGGTGCCATCCCATGTAGGTTTACGTCACAATGGTACAGTTGACAGACTCGCAAAGGAAGCCTGCCATCTGCCTCCTCGTGGTGTTGGACGTCCTCCCTCCCTGACATGTTACCTCTCTAAAGTCCGCTCCGCCGCTCTCCTCCCTGTACGGCGACGCAGGGATGCAGAGAGGCCCTTCAGCATCTCCATCACACATTATGAGTCTGTCTGCTGTCACAAATATTCCTACCGTCGTCGAGGCCTTATGGTTCGGAGGCACAATGTAGTCTCTGCTCGTTTGTGGCTTGGCTACCGTCCACCATGGCAGGTTGCTAGGATGCAGGGTGAGCCTCCCTTCACTGAGTGTCGCTTGTGTCGAGCGCTTCGTGCTAACACTATAGAGCACTATTGCCTGGCCTGCCCCACTGTCCGACACTTGCTGCCCCAGGGCCTGCCACTTGATGTGGTTTGTCGACACCTGCTGAACCACCAGGTAATGGAGGAACTTCTGGTACGCCACCCTCGTTTTGGTGGATTTAAATAGGTCATAATGTAGATATTTGTCTGTGTGCTTGTGCTCCATTCTGTTATGTGTTCGTGATGTGTGTGTGTGGGTGTAGTCGTTGTATTCTCATGGGTCCCGCCTACCAGTATGTATTGTTGCCTGCCTGTTGATTGACGCTACGGCGCAATTAATTATTAAAATAAAAAGAAAAAGAAAAAAAAAACTGTTTACTATGCATTAGTTGGCAGCCATCTTGGATACTGAAAAATGCTCAACATTTGCCGTTTGGCCTCCATCGGATTTTGACTCAGGACTTCAGAAATATACAAGATCAGACATAAAATGTTATATATGATTTAGTGCCAGGTTCTACTTAACCATCGCTCGGACTATAGGGATTGTGGCGTACGACTGTGCATTTCAATTATCATTTCTTATTAAGGCCTACATAGACTATCAATCATGTCTGTACAAACTGGGTGGTTGTGCAAGCATAACCGTGGTGTGTGGGTGTGATTGGTGAGTTTCGCAAATGACTGAACCATATCCAAAAAGCTTTTTATCAATCACACGCTTGTACAGTGATGCATGATAATGTGTGGTGACTGCTCAGTCTTCTTGCTAGTGTGTGGCAAATTTAAATGATTGCACAGTCATCTAGTTTGTGCAGGCATGATTGATAGTCTATGGAGGCCTTAAAGGCCTCCATAGACTATCATTCATACCTGCCCAAACTGGGTGGTTGTCCAAGCATAACCGTGGTGTGTGATTGATAGTTTGCGCAAATAAGTAAACCATATCCAACATGATTTTCGTCAATCACACGCTTGTACAGTGATGTATGATAAGGTGTGGTGACTGCTCAGTCTTCTTGCTAGTGTGTGGCAAATCTAAAGTCATCCAGTTTGCGCAGGCATGAATGATAGTCTATGGAGGCCTCTAGAGGCACCTGTGTGGCGTGCTATTAATTATGTTCTAAGCAGAGGTAAATCATGAAGGGAATACCTACGCTCTCGATGACGTATTGGAAACCTACAGAGTTCTTTTCCACACATCAGATCTACTCATTTGCTTACATACACTCACAGTCTACAATCCCTTGCCCACCCGAGTCGAATGACTTCATGATTTGGTGGAGAATATAGTTCACGTTTTGGTTCTTAATTAATTTATTATTAATTATTTTGAATTAATTATTATTTTATTTTATATTCTGAAATGTTTTGTGATTCCGGCTCAGTAGCCCCGAATTCACCAAAAGACTATTTATCTACGTGGAACGGTTGAAAACGTATCCATAATGATCTTTGAGGTTGCTACTGATTAAAACCATGTTGCTTAGTATAATAGAGTTTTATTCAAACTTTAAGAAGAAGCAATACAATGCTGAATAAAAATGTCAACATCGTAACACATTAAATGATAACCATGGATTTTGGATATTTAGATATAAATTTATCTGTTTATCTTACCACCACCACCTCTAAAGTCACCACCATACCATCACTTCAAATGCTTATGCTACTGGCTGTACTTTTTCTGCTGGTCCTGTGAAAGATAATAACAATGACAATGATAATAGCAATAACAATAATATTTATCAATAATAACAATATCTGCATAGATACACATGCTGACCTTTTTCAACAATTTTCACGGACATCAGCTCAGCCTTGTTAATCCCCTTTAACAGTAATCTTTTCGTGAAGCTCGTTCTAGGAGACAATCTTCGAGGGACGTTTCCACTCAACATCTACAGACAGAAAAGGCGATGATTATCACGTATAAACATCTCACACAAGACTCCCAAATGTAAAGTTTGTGATTTACATACTGCTGGGAAAAAGATAGTTTTGAATGTTTAATCAAGTCCATAATTTTGGCCTATTTATAAGTTGATCCTGAGTGAGGAGTTTAAAGAGAACCATGAAGGCCACCACTTGTCAGTAATCAAAGGAATCACCTAAAGTAAACTCCCTTGCCATGAATAACTCCTAAGAACAAAATATTACCTTTGGAGTGTATTGTTCAGTCACGAGCACTAATAAGTATTCAGGTGTGCTTCGAATACCTAGAGAGACAGTAAATAAATGGACAATAAGATCTCCATTGGAATTAGTTCGTTGGTGAATTGGACGGCCCAAAGCTTCAATCAATGCTGTATACTTATTAGTGCTCGTGCCTGTACCTTTATAAATACTAATCTAAATTATGATTGCAAAACAGTGCCGAGTTTTATTCCTTGCCATGAATGAACGCTTACGAAACAAAAATTATAGCTTAGGAGTGAACTATACCTACTTAAATACGGGACATGGTGTTTACAAAGTCCTAATAACAATACTGTAGGTCTGGACACGAGCATCAATGACAACTGAAGAGGAGGGACAATTTTCATAATGTCATTCGCAACAGGGACCCATTTTCGGTCAGTAAGTGTCCCGTTCTGTTGTTATCTGGACTTTATAATCACTAAGGCTAGTATTTATTAAAGTAATGTTTACTCTTTAGCTAATATTTTACTCGGTTCAATCATTGCTAGGATAAAATTATACTATATTTTGAAATTATAATATTGACTTGTATTGATATAGGTACCGTACATCTCTTTCCTCAGATGAGGAACACAATCCACTGCTTTGAAATGTGAAATGAACCACTTTAGTTGCGAGGTCAGTAACGTAAGCATAAGAACACGTACACTCGTGATACGTAATCTCTGCCAGAGACGAACGGCAGGCACCATACATACCCTGCATTCGAACTCAACCATTGTATGTGTACTGGGTGGGGAAATGAACCATACCAGGCGATTCGAAGCTTTCGGCTCCTCACACTCTGGTCAGAAATTATGTATCACGAGTGTACAAACTCTGAGAGGTTCTATGAATACGGCCCCAAAACCATCTATCATGGGGTGCTGATGGTGTAATGGTTAGCACACTCGCCTCGCAAGCGAGAAATTCCGTGCTCGATCCCCAGGTCAGTGGAATTGTTGGACAATTTTTCAAGCACCCTATGTCCCTGTTCACCTAGCAGTAAGTAGGTACCCGGCTGTAAGAGCAGGATAGCAACCTTGTAGGCTGGGGGAAGATGTGTTGATGTAACAAACCTTGACTGCCTTAATGAACAACACCATGAGTCGATAGGCATAAAGCCCTAAATCATCTCTTCATCTATCATACAGACCTGAAGGCAAGGGGTCGGGACAGCTGTTCTGCTCCACCAAGAACACATCGCCACTCGGTTTCAGCCACTTCTGGTGTAATAAATAAAAAGTATCAATGTAGTGAGGTTTTCTGTACAACCTGTTCATTCTCTGTTTGTAAACGATTGATGCTTTCCTCTCAAGTGATTATAATATATTGTTCATAATTAAGTGACTCAGGATATGATATGACAGAGATAAACTCAAACATCTTATGCTTTTTCTACTTAAACACTCATCAAAAAAATAGTGTCCCAGAATTGACTGTTAAATTAATAGTTTGACTACTAATTAGAACTTAAAATTAAGTTATTTACGAAGATGTCTCCTTTGATACGATGTATATGGGTAAGGATGAGGGTGATATGTGGGATGATGCTGTTCGCAGACTATGTTTCACACACACACACACACACACACACACACACACACACACACACACACATTTACTTTTATTTACATAGACAATGAAAGCTATTCTATTTATTTTTATTTTTCACTTGCAGAAATGTACCGGCTACCTCACTAAATTTCTATTCTTACTCAGGAAACGCAATGTAATCCAGGACAAGTTACTACCAAATTATACACGACTCAGTATTTATCTAGCAGCATATAAACTCTGGAACACACAGGTGAAGCAACACACAGGTAAGGCAATACACCGGTAAGGCAATACACTGGTAAAGCAACACACATTTAAGGCAACACACAAGTAAAGCAATACACAGGTAAGACCATACACAGGTAAGGCAATACACTGGTAAAGCAACACACAGGTAAAGCAACACACAGGTAAGGCAATACACAGGTAAGGCAATACACTGGTAAAGCAACACACATTTAAGGCAACACACAAGTAAAGCAATACACAGGTAAGACCATACACAGGTAAGGCAATACACTGGTAAAGCAACACACAGGTAAAGCAACACACAGGTAAGGCAATACACAGGTAAGGCAATACACTGGTAAAGCAGCAACACACAATTCATTAATTCAAGCAACTCACAGGTACAGTCACTCATAGAAGTAAAGACACCCCCAGGCAAGACACCTTTTAAGTGGTGTGATATCGGTTCTGGTAACATTGTACAGCTGGTCACACTTCCGTGAGGCCCACCCAGCGTTGTCAATGTTGGCCGAGATAACCCCGAAACACTAGTTGTGAGCTCTGCTCGCTCGAACCATTCACTGGTGAGAGGGAGAAGTAAGGAGGGATTTGAGGAGGGTAGGCGGGGGGTGCCTTTTTTTTTTTTTTTTTTTAATTCATTGCGCCGTAGCGTCAGTCAATAGGCAGACAACAGTACCCAAGTTTTTTTTTTTTTTTTTTTAATTCATTGCGCCGTAGCGTCAGTCAATAGGCAGACAACAGTACACAAGGGTAGGCGGGACTCACGAGAACCCAATGACCACACACACACACAAGCACACACACATGCGCACACACACACACATCACGAAAACACAACAGAATGAAGCACAAGCACACAGACAAATATTCACATCATGACCTACTTAAATCCACCAAAACGAGGGTGGCGCACCAGAAGTTCCTCTAGAACATGATGGTTCAGCAGGTGTCGACAAACCACATCAAGTGTCAGGCCCTGGGGCAACAAGTGTCGGACAGTGGGGCAGGCTAGGCAATAGTGCTCTATAGTGTTAGCACGAGGCGCTCGACACAAGCGACACTCAGTGAAGGGAGGCTCACCCAGCATCCCAGCAACCTGCCACGGTGGCCGGTAGCCAAGCCTCAAACGAGCAGAGACTACATTGTGCCTCCGAACCATGAGGCCTCGACGACGGTAGGAATATTTGTGATGGCAGACAGACTCGTAATGGGTGATGGAGATGCTGAAGGGCCTCTCTGCATCCCTGCGTCGCCGTACAGGGAGGAGAGCGGCGGAGCGGACTTTAGAGAGGTAACATGTCAGGGAGAGAGGACGTCCAGCACCACGAGGAGGCAGATGGCAGGCTTCCTTTGCGAGTCTGTCAACTGTACCATTGTGACGTAAACCTGCATGGGATGGCACCCATAAAAATTTGACAGTCAATTTACGATGACGCAATAAGGCCAAAAACGATAAAATCTGCTGAATAACAGTAGAGTGTGTGGGCTGAACACTAGAGAGGGAATGAAGGGCAGGTTTGGAGTCACAAAAAATGGCAGCATTCACTCCACGTTGACAAACAACACTAACAGCATCCAGAATGGCATACAGTTCACACAATGTTGAGCTAGAGTGGTTACAGAGACGACGGCCAACCCAGCCCCCTGGAGGTGACTCCAGGTCAGGCGAGAAAACAGCACAACCTGCTGCACCATCCACCTGCAATGAGCCATCAGTGTAGAGGCAGTATGGATCTGTGATGGAGGACATCACTGTTTCTATGTGTTCCAGAGCCAACTGCCGCTGTAGAAAAGGCAGTTCCGACTTGAAAGTAGGTGTAAAGCTCACATCAGGTGTTGGTAGCATCCATGGAGGGGGCCCTGGAGGGACGTCTGCAACCATTATATCTATATTAAGACTACGGAGCACAGAGGAAACAGACCTTATAAGAGTACGTCCAGCAGGCAGTATGGGAGGGACCGGGTAGTTTGGTCTAAGAGAAGTCTTGACTAACTGAGAGTAATGGGGTGAAAGATGTGGGAAATGGAGGCACTTGACAGTGAAACAAGTAACATTACAATAAATTCTCTCGATTAATGGGGGAAGACGCAACTCACGCTGCATGTTCACTATCCTGGTCGACATTGGACAGCCGAGAATTAGTCTCATTGCTCTATTCTGAAATTTTTCTAAAGTTTCCAGAGCAGCCCTAGGAAGTTGAATCAAAGCAGGGGAAAGGTAATCAACAACTGAACGGATAAAAGCAATATAGATGGTCCTGGCTACTGGGATGGTGAAGCCCGAGGAGTTGTTAGATAGCCATTGAAGTGGTGTAAGTCGGCGCTGGAGACGACCCAATAAGTCCTGGACAATGGGATGGTCTTGAGGTCTGGCAGGGACAATCGGCCAAATATTGACTGGCACACCCAGGTAGCAGTACTGGGAACACATGGGAATGACAGTCCCTCCAATGGTGAACACTGGCTGAGCTTGAGGAAGGCGGCAGGTGAATATTCTGCTCTTATCTGGGGAGACAATAATGCCACAGTGAGAGGAGGCCACAGAGAAGGAGTCAAGAAACCCCTGGAGATCCCTTGGTGAGGTAGAATGAGCACAGATATCATCAGCATAGCACGTAATTGTAGTTCCAGGAATATCAGGGAGAGAAGTGAGCAACCGATGCATCAGAATATTAAATAACAATGGTCTGAGAACACCCCCTTGAGGCGTACCAAGATAAAAACTGCGCAAAGGACTGAGTGCACCACAGAAAAACACACGGGAGGTCCTGTTACTAAGGTAGCCCCGAATCCACCGTAATAGATTACCCTTTATCCCAAAGTCAACCAGTTGATCGAAAATGACGTCTCTATTAGCAACATCGAAGGCACTTCGAAGGTCAATGAAGGCCACCACACTGTCCCTGGAAAGACGAGAGTACAGGTCGACTAGGCAGTGATGTGTGCTCCGCTGGGGAAGGAAACCAAACAGCCATGGAGAAAGGCGATCCTGCAGTCTGTACATGAGACGATTGAGTAGGATTCTCTCCATAACCTTACAGAAACAGGAAGTAAGGGAAATAGGGCTGAACTTCGCAGTGCCGGGCTTAGGGATGGGTATTTTTGTGCTGCTGGTCCAGGCTCGTGGTACACAACCGTCAAGAAGACAAAGATTGTAGAGTAGAAGTAGAGGGTTCCCAGGAACTTTTTGAAGTAGGCGCAGCACAGCATAAGTAATACCATCATCACCAGGGGAAGAAGCTCTACCCCAAGAGAGAGCACGGCGCAACTCCTCCTCAGTTATCTCCTCTGCATCATCGTCATCATCTTGTAACAGAGCAGACATTAGACGTAGCCGATGGACAGCAGCACGGGAAGCGAGTGCATCTTGTATGTGGATGGGTAGACTGGCTGGGGTAGATTGTTCTGACCAGGCATCGACAAGTTGTTTGGCATAGTCGGCGGGAGTGTGATGACGAGCAGTGGCCGGTGTCTTTTTAACAACCCGACGGATGAGGTGCCACATAGAAGCCACACTTGTTTGCTGGTTGATGCTGTCCGTGAACCGCTGCCAAGACTCAGTGTGAGCACACTCCTGCAGGGCAACTAAAGTGTCCCTAGACATCTGGTAATGATGGAGTAGGTCAGGGGTTAGGTTGGCTTGAAACAATAGGCCATCACGTTCAGCCTCCTCCTTTGCCTCCTGTATACGTGTATCCAGCGTCCAGGAATGGGCAGTATGGCGATGCTGGAGATGTGGCCGGGAGACGTATAGCCTATAAAAGTCATGAGTAGCAGATACAAGATCAGAGTACAACTGTTCAGTTGATGATATGTCAAATGTAGGGAATACATGGGCCATAAATAAGATGTAAGTCGGGCAATATTTAGGGGGCACAGCAATACGCAAACGAGTGGCTGAAGCACCTGACCCAGCAGTTAGAGAATAATGAAACCGAAGAGCAATGTGATCAGAGAATAAATCTGGCACGGAGGAGCACTGGACCCGAGATGCTATCAGGCCAGATGAGAGGATGTAATTCAGAGTACCTCCCCGGCAATGAGTGGCACCGCCAGTGTCCCAGTGTGTCAGATGATGCTTGCGGATGTATGAAAGGAGACGAACACCATTACGATTAATAGAGCCAGTACCATCACCCAAATCAGAATGCCGAGCATTAAAATCTCCCATATACACCATACCACGCACTGTTGGAGAAGGAAGAGCCTCAAGAGTGAGTCTAGCTGGGGCAGAATAGACATTACATAGTTAGAGTACTCCATTCCCAGGTAGAACCTCAAATAGCTGAAAGGTCATGTCAGGATCAGTGGAGGTACGGAGAAGGCGATGTGGCAAGGAGCTATGTATGTAAGTCAGGAGACCATTCCTTACCAGATGAACATATGGCACATAACCTGAGAGGGAAGGAGCTTGCCCAGCAGCGAGCGGCCATCCTGGGAATGCTTCCTGGAGAAAAATAACACTGGGATGATGACGAAAAACATGGGCCTTGAGTTGAGTGAGCTTAGCATAACTGGTGATACCACATACATTCCAGGAGATGACATCCAGCCGGCAATCACTAGCGAACTCTGTATTTGGAGGTAGAAGTCCGGTGAGTAGGGGCAGATGAGCGACCTGGAGAAGAAGATGGACCAGGAGAAGGGACTGACTCGAAAAGCTTTTCAAGGCGAGATGCAACAGTATCCATCTTTTCGGTAAGGGTAGTGACAGTTGAGATGATGTCCTGCTGAGCATCGACCAAGGTGGAGAGTTTGGAGTCATTGGCAGCCTGCGCGGCAACTAGCCCATCAATCCTGGCTTCAAGGGCAGAAAAGCGGTTCTCGAGAGCCGTACATCGTGCGATGAGGGTAGCAACAGACTTGCGGAGGGCCAGGTCTGGAGGTGAGGCAGGGCTGGAAGGAGGAGCAGACTGGGGAGGTGGTGGCGTTGGTGGAGGCGGAGCAATAGTAGAGACACGAGCCTGGACCTTATGTCGAGTACATCCATGCCACACGTTAACCCCTGGTTGAAGGCATCGTGGACACTTCCATCGAGACGTATCTTCAGGAGGTGAAGGCTCAGAGGTGAAGGCAGCAGGACGTGATGGTTCACCCCTGACGGGACACGTCTTGGAATCATGGTCGGCAGCACACCATGCACACTTCGGCCTGGCAGAACAGTACCGGGAGATATGCCCAACTCCCCAGCACCTGTAGCACCAAGGCTGGTCATTATGAAGTTTCCTCACCTCACACGGTGGAAGACAAGGGAGGAAATCAAAGGAAATCTCATTTGGAGGTGGATCAGGATGACTCCAGACAACAACAATACGGCTAATGGGGGAACCATCTTGGAAAAAACGACGGGCAAAGTACACACCAGGATATCCCTTAGCAAGTTTCGGGTCAACATCAATAGGAAAACGGGTAAGGATATAGCTGGGGAACTTACGAGGACTCTCGGGTGAGTCTTCAAGAATGAGAGGCAGAGACAAAAATTCACCAGCCTTCACTCTATCAATGATATCCTGACGCTTCCTAGAGATGTAGACAAACCGGGAGGTGACAGCAGCCATCTTGACTTCAGCCAGTTCACGTTGCAGCTGGAAGTCCCTGTTGACATCAGACAACCAACGCAACTTTGTGTCCGTAGATGGGTTCCCAGAGAAGGAGAGCTTGACATAGGCATTTCTTGGGGCAAAAGCAGGAAGGTTGGACGAGGGCAAGGAGTTGGTATACAAGGAAGAAACACCACGTTGAGGCAGAGAAGGTACGTCGTGCACAGCTGAAGCACCCTTGGCAGTCTTGGCAGCTGGAGGCAAACAGTCCACGCCATCGGAATCCTGCGAGGAGTCGGACGAGGCATCAACAGGTCGCTTGGTAGAGGTTGAGGAGGTGGACGGCTGCAACCTGAGCTGCGGAGTGACCGAGGAGAGGGGGGGAGGGTTGCGAGAAGGCAGCTCAGGCCAGTGATCCTCAATTGGAGACTCGTCTTCCACCGACATTGCCAAGTTGGCCTCTATAAAAATTTGACAGTCAAGTTACGATGACGCAATAAGGCCAAAATCGATAAAATCTGCTGAACAACAGTAGAGTGTGTGGGCTGAACACTAGAGAGAGAATGAAGGGCAGGTTTGGAGTCACAAAAAATGGCAGCATTCACTCCACGTTGACAAACAACACTAACAGCATCCAGAATGGCATACAGTTCACACAATGTTGAGCTAGAGTGGTTACAGAGACGACGGCCAACCCAGCCCCCTGGAGGTGACTCCATGTCAGGTGAGAAAATGGCACAACCTGCTGCACCATCCACTTGCAATGAGCCATCAGTGTAGAGGCAGTATGGATCTGTGATGGAGGACGTCACTGTTTCTATGTGTTCCAGAGCCAACTGCCGCTGTAGAGAAGGCAGTTCCGACTTGGAAATAGGTGTAAAGCTCACATCAGGTGTTGGTAGCATCCACGGAGGGGGCCCTGGGGGGACGTCTGCCACCATTATATCTATATTAAGACTACGGAGCATAGACGAAACAGACCTTATAAGAGTACGTCCAGCAGGCAGTATGGGAGGGACCGGGTAGTTTGGTCTAAGAGAAGTCCTGACTAACTGAGAGTAATGGGGTGGAAGATGTGGGAAATGGAGGCACTTGACAGTGAAGCAAGTAACACTAGAATAAATTCTCTCTACTAACGGGGGAAGACGCAACTCACGCTGCATGTTTACTATCCTGGTCGACATTGGATACCCGAGAATTATTCTCATTGCTCTATTCTGAAATTTTTCTAAAGTTTCCAGAGTAGCCCTGGGAAGTTGAATCAGAGCAGGGGAGAGGTAATCAACAACTGAACGGATAAAGGCAATATAGATAGTCCTGGCTACTGGGATGGAGATGCCCGAGGATTTGTTAGTGAGCCATTGAAGTGGCGTAAGTCGGCGCTGGAGACGACCCAATAAGTCCTGGACAATGGGATGGTCTTGAGGTCTGGCAGGGACAATCGGCCAAATATTGACTAGCGAGCCCAGGTAGCGATACTGAGAACACATGGGAATGACAGTCCCTCCAATGGTGAACACTGGCCGAGCTTGAGGAAGGCGGCAGGTGAATATTCTGCTCTTATCTGGGGAGACAATAATGCCACAGTGAGAGGAGGACACAGAGAAGGAGTCAAGAAACCGCTGGAGATCCCTTGGTGAGGTAGAATGAACACAGATATCATCAGCATAGCACGTAATTGTAGTTCCAGGTATATCAGGGAGAGAAGTGAGCAGTCAATGCATCAGAATATTAAATAACAATGGGCTGAGAACACCCCCTTGAGGCGTACCAAGATGAAAACTGCGCAAAGGACTGAGCGCACCACTGAAAAACACAAGGGAGGTCCTGTTACTCAGGTAGCCCCGAATCCACCGTAATAGATTACCCTTTATCCCAAAGTCAACCAGTTGATCCAAAATGACGTCTCTATTAGCAACATCGAAGGCACTTCGAAGGTCAATGAAGGCCACCACACTGTCCCTGTTAAGGCGAGTGTACAGGTTGACTAGGCATTGGTGTGTGCTCCGCTGGGGAAGGAAACCAAACAGCCATGGAGAAAGGCGATCTTGCAATCTGTACATGAGACGATTGAGTAAGATTCTCTCCATAACTTTACAAAAACAGGAAGTCAGGGAAATAGGCCTGAACTTCGCAGTGCCGGGCTTAGGGATGGGTATTATTGTGCTGCTGGTCCAGGCTCGTGGCACACAACCATCACGAAGACAAAGATTGTACAGTAGAAGTAGAGGGTTCCCAGGAACTTGTTGAAGTAGGCGCAGCACAGCATAAGTAATACCATCATCACCAGGGGAAGATGCTCTACCCCGAGAGAGAGCACGTCGCAACTCCTCCTCAGTTATCTCCTCTGCATCATTGTCATCATCTTGCAACAGAGCAGACATTAGACGTAGCCGATGGACAGCAGCACGGAAAGTGAGTGCATCTTGTATGTGGATGGGTGGACTGGCTGAGGTAGATTGTTCTGACCAGGCATCGACAAGTTGTTGGGCATAGTCGGCGGGAGTGTGATGACGAGCAGTGGCCAGTGTCTTTTTAACAACCCGACGGATGAGGTGCCACATAGAAGCCACACTTGTTTGCTGGTTGATGCTGTCCGTGAACTGCTGCCAAGACTCAGTGTGAGCACACTCCTACAGAGCAACTAAAGCGTCCCTAGACATCTGGTAACGATGGAGCAGGTCAGGGGTTGGGTTGGCTTGAAACAATAGGCCATCACATTCAGCCTCCTCCTTTGCCTCATGTATAAGTGCACCCAGCGTCCAGGAGTGGGCAGTATGGCAATGCTGGAGGTGTGGCCGGGAGACGTATAGCCTATAAAAGTCATGAGTAGTAGATACAAGATCAGAGTACAACTGTTCAGCTGATGATATGTCAAATGTAGGGAATACATGGGCCATGAATAAGATGTAAGTCGGGCAATATTTAGGGGGCACAGCAATACGCAAACGAGTGGCTGAAGCACCTGACCCAGCAGTTAGAGAATAATGAAACCGAAGAGCAATGTGATCAGAGAATAAGTCTGGCACGGAGGAGCACTGGACCCGAGATGCTATCAGGCCAGATGAGAGGATGTAATTCAGAGTACCTCCCCGGCAATGAGTGGCACCGCCAGTGTCCCAGTGTGTCAGATGATGCTTGCGGATGTATGAAAGGAGACGAACACCATTACGATTAATAGAGCCAGTACCATCACCCAAATCAGAATGCCGAGCATTAAAATCTCCCATATACACCATACCACGCACTCTTGGAGAAGGAAGAGCCTCAAGAGTGAGTCTAGCTGGGGCAGAATAGACATTACATAGTTAGAGTACTCCATTCCCAGGTAGAACCTCAAATAGCTGAAAGGTCATGTCAGGATCAGTGGAGGTACGGAGAAGGCGATGTGGCAAGGAGCTATGTATGTAAGTCAGGAGACCATTCCTTACCAGATGAACATATGGCACATAACCTGAGAGGGAAGGAGCTTGCCCAGCAGCGAGCGGCCGTCCTTTAAATGCTTCCTGGAGAAAAATAACACTGGGATGATGACGAAAAACATAGGCCTTGAGTTGAGTGAGCTTAGCATAACTGGTGATACCACATACATTCCAGGAGATGACATCCAGCCGGCAATCACTAGCGAACTCTGTATTTGGAGGTAGAAGTCCGGTGAGTGGGGGCAGATGAGCGACCTGGAGAAGAAGATGGACCAGGAGAAGGGAGTGACTCGAAAAGCTTTTCAAGGCGAGATGCAACAGTATCAATTTTTCGCTAAGGGTAGTGACAGTTGAGATGATGGCCTGCTGAGCCTCGACCAAGGTGGAGAGTTTGGAGTCATTGGCAGCCTGCGCGGGAACTAGCCCATCAATCCTGGCTTCAAGGGCAGAAAAGCGGTTCTCGAGAGCCGTACATCGTGCCATGAGGGTAGCAACAGACTTGCAGAGGGCCAGGTCTAGAGGTGAGGCAGGGCTGGTAGGAGGAGCAGACTGGGGAGGTGGTGGTTGTGGCGTTGGTGGAGGCGGAGCAATAGTAGTGACACGAGCCTGTACCTTACGTCGAGTACATCAATGCCACACGTTAACCCCTGGCTGAAGGCATCGTGGACACTTCCATCGAGACGTATCCTCAGGAGGTGAAGGCTCAGAGGTGGAGGCAGCAGGACGTGATGGTTCGCCCCTGACAGGACACGTCTTGGAATCATGGTCGGCAGCACACCATGCACAATTCGGCCTGGCAGAACAGTACCGGGAGATATGCCCCACACCTCAGCACCTGTAGCACCAAGGCTGGTCATTATGAAGTTTCCTCACCTCACACGGTGGAAGACAAGGGAGGAAATCAAAGGAAATCTCATTTGGAGGTGGATCAAGTTGACTCCAGACAACAACAATACGGCTAATGGGGGAACCATCTTGGAAAAAACGACGGGCAAAGTACACACCAGGGTATCCCTTAGCAAGTTTCGGGTCAACATCAATAGGAAAACGGGTAAGGATGTAGCTGGGGAACTTACGAGGCCTCTCGGGCGAGTCTTCAAGAATGAGAGGCAGAGACAAAAATTCACCAGCCTTCACTCTATCAATGATATCATGACGCTTCCTAGAGATGTAGACAAACCGGGAGGTGACAGCAGCCATCTTGACTTCAGCCAGTTCACGCTGCAGCTGGAAGGCCCTGTTGACATCAGACAACCAACGCAACTTTGTGTCCGTAGATGGGTTCCCAGAGAAGGAGAGCTTGACATAGGCATCTCTTGGGGCAAAAGCAGGAAGGTTGGACGAGGGCAAGGAGTTGGTATACAAAGAAGAAACACCAAGTTGAGGCAGAGAAGGTACGTCGTGCACAGCTGAAGCACCCTTGGCAGTCTTGGCAGCCGGAGGCAAACAGTCCACACCATCGGAATCCTGCAAGGAGTCGGACGAGGCATCAACGGGTCGCTTGGTTGAGGTTGAGGAGGTGGAAGGCTGCAACCTGAGCTGCGGAGTGACCGAGGAGAGAGGGGGAGGGTTGCGAGAAGGCAGCTCAGGCCAGTGATCCTCGATAGGAGACTCATCCTCCTCCGACATTGCCAAGTCGGCCTCCAGGCAGGAAGCCACATCCGAATCCGCACTCTCCATTAGGCCAGGCAAGTCCTCGATGGGAAGCGAACAACTGAACACACACGAACACACGAACATACACACACAGAACCACAATAAAAAAAATAAAATAAACCACAAACAACAATACCACAAACAGCAAAACCACAAAAAAAACGAGATAGAAAATATAAACAACCACTATAACACCACAGACACAACAACACACAAACAAGAACGATGAAATAAGACAAACAACAACACAAACAACAACACAGGCAGAGCGCCAGGAACACGTCTTCACTCCAGGAAGGTTGGGGTGAGACTGAAGCTACGTGTATGACTGTACTGTGGGGTTGGTATTCTTGCTGGCAATGAGTTGACTCTCATTTTTGTACAAACGTGAAATCCTCTAGCATACATAATTCATGCATTAGGCAAGTCGTGGAGTAAGAGTTGTGACTTCATTTTTACAGATATACGTTATGTGATTTTAATAATTGATGGTCTTGGGGGAGGGGGAATTTACTGAATTATTGAATATAATGAGAATGATAACCCAGAGAATAAAGTTACCAAATCGGATTTTAACCAAAAAGGAATCTTTGAGTAGATTCGCTGTAATTGTAGTATTTTGTCTTAAATATAATGCAGTTATAACATAGGGTAGGATTAAGTAGGCTTATGCTTTTTCTTCTCATACTTCTAAATAAGGTTTTGTAAAGTAACACAAACAGACATTGCCCTCTCCAGAAAGTAACGTGTATAAATAAACACGTGAAGCAACCAACACTTCTAAGCTTCACTCGATAATCTCGGGGTCTCAGTCTCAGGCCACGACTGACGGCCTCCTGTCCCGAGGTAGGTGAGTTTACAGCATTAGAAATGGGCAAATCTTACGATAATATTTGAAATTTCTCTAATACGTAAAGAAATGCGAATATGTTTCGATTTGCATCCACTATAGATTCTCTGACTCATGAAGCAATACGAATATGCATAATTGGCAACTGATCGGCAGGAATACCACTATCTATAAGGTTTCAAATCAATGTACCATAATGATACGTTTATTGTCGTTTTCGTTCATTCGTTTTAATGCCGATACTTTTTTGGGAGAGTGTACATCAGGCAGCACACAGGTAAGGCAATACACCGGTAAAGCAGCAACACACAACACATTATTTCAAGCAGGTAAGGCTATACACAGGTAATGCAATACACAGGTAAGGCAACACACAGGAAAAGCAATACACAGGTAAGGCAATACACAGATAAAGCAACACAAAGCTAAGGCAACCCACAGGAAAGGCAATACACCGGTAAGACAATACACAGATAAAGCAGCAACACACAACACACTAATTCAAGCAATTCACAGGTAAATCAGGCAACACAGTTAAGTCATGCAACACACGGGTAAGTCAAGCAATACGCAAGGTCAATTCTCACCCGTATGTTGGCAAACAGTTTGGTTGGGTCGTTCATCATTAATTGTGTCTCTTGAATCAGAATTACATCAAAGCATTCCGCCCCATAATCCGCCTCCTCAACAGCCACAATCATCTCAAATAGAATCTGTAAAATATTTACAAAATTCTTTACTTGGACTTTCTTGTTTGATTTTCTCCCGGTTTAGTACTTAAATATATTTCTCTCTTCACCCCTATCCATTTTTTCGTGCCAAATAATCCCTCTCAGCTTTGTGCTAGTTCTCATAAAATAATAATTCCTGCCTTTTACCCTTTATATAGGTTTTCTTTGTAGTTTGATCATCTCTCTTTGTTTCTATTAATTTCTCCCTACCATTCTCATCCTTGTCTTCATGCCAAATGACCCCATAGGAATGTATTGCCTATACTGATGTGGGCAATACCTTAAGTGTTTTGGCGCCCCTCGGCCCCAGCCACTCCCTTTCAATTCTTCAACTGCCCCTCTTTTTTTTTCTCCTTATTTCCTGCTTGCTGTCTCATCTCTTTATCACTAGAGACCCTATATAAGAGAGACTGGACATCCACCATCTTTGCTCAAACTTTGTGTTTTCCGCGATACCTCTCACGTTAGTATAAAAAAAATGTATAGTTGCTAGATACTACCAGCTAGTAATCTTTTGCTGACATTCGTGGGCAAAATGTTGACGAAAATGCCATTCTTTCCATATACAGGTATATATTTTTAAATACTAAAAGATAACTGAAGTTATAAATCCTATTATACGTCATGTAGGCGTTATTTAAAGTACTTGACAGGACGTGACGAGTTGCCAGGCGAAGCTACTAAACCAAGACGTTTGACTGAAAGACGACAGCAGTAGTCAATGTGTTTAGCCCAATGTTCGGGGTACGACGCCCATATCAAGGCCAGCCTTGGCCCATATATTATATATGAGTCGTATCCGGAGCATCAGGCATCGGGACCCGGCGATACGTTCTTGTCTACGGCCCTTAATCCGATAAATAAGGTTAGATTTGGTAGGACTGTGGAAACTATGCCTCCAAAAATATAAATAAATTATGCAATAAATTAACATTTTCACCACCTTTATCTGTGTGACATAATATGAATACTAAAGCAACAGTTTGGCACAGTAACACCCATTCATTCATAACATATTACGGTGTACAGCAACAGTTCTCTTTGCACAGGAAGTAGGGTTGAGGGCGATTTACTCACATGACAAGGGATGTTTACTATGGGTGGAGCTGCCAGATTTCGCCACATTCAATTTATTTTTTGTAGCAATATATTTTTTGGCAACTGTACAACATCAGAGAGTAAATATAATGAAAGGGCACTGATGGAAGGATATTAAAGTTTTGTGCCAGACCGTATAACTATACTGTGTATTCGAAAAAAAAAAAAAAAAAAAAAAAAAATATATATATATATATTGTTACGGACGGAGGGTAGAGATACAGTACTGTACTAATTGCTAGACTAGACTTACCCCGACGTTAGCTATCAACCGAATAAAGTAGCACTGGGTGGCAGGTATCTGACTATTAAATTATAAATTGTAAGTAAAAGTACAAACCCAGCCTATATGATAGAATGAAAACACAACCCAAAGAGACCGTCCATACATATACCCAGGTTTGGGTACAATGAATAAAAATGATAGAGAAACTACTCTGACTTTCTATAATATATATTGACAATATGAACGAACACAAAGACAAACAATTAACACTGAAAGAATTAATAAATGAAATCAGGATTCCCAACTATGACAGAACATGAGACAGAGTTCCCAGATTAAATAATGCACTTGCAATAATCACTCAATAATAATAGTACGTTAGCACATCACTGGCATATATAATAATAGAACATCAATGCATCACAACATACATGTAATAATATAATAATAGAAATATCAGTGCACAAATATATATAATAATAGTAATAATAGCAATATCAATTTATAAGAGAGTGACCCTATTTTACTGTGAGAAGAATGTAGAAGTAAACACAATTATACTTATCAAATACGTCTGCGTGTCTTGTCCCGAATCTTACCACACTCACTCACTTACAAAACACAAACTGTTTGCTGTCCCAGTCTCTTCAGGCATCTGACTCACAAGCTGTACCCTCGCACTTATATAAACTCGGCTCAACAAAGAGAAGTGAGCATGTTACAACAAAGTCATAGGCGCGTCTCCGAACTGTTCCGTTAACGCAGACTTAGACACACATCACGCACACGCTCCCATATCAACAACTAGTGGAAGTTACTAGAGACGAAAACGGACAACTTCCC
>JAWQEG010001813.1:82500-100000 GCA_033782935.1 Petrolisthes cinctipes
AAAACCATCGCACCAGAACTGTGCCATCGTTAACATCACAGACATTCTTGCATAAGGCTCTAATCTAGCAATCCAGAGCCCGTATTCACATAAGCAAAGTTCACTCTTAACTTATAATCTTATTCGTAAGCATTCATTCATGGCAAGGACTAGTACCTGACACTGCTTCGAAAACATAACAACAGCTCATACAAATAGAATAACAAAACCATTCACTACTTCGAAATGAGCCTGAAACTCTATGGTGAGGTCAGTAATACAAACATACAAACAAGTCGAAACTCTAAGATGTTTTGTGAGTACTGGCCCTGATGATGGTGCACACTTATCAAGTTTGTCGTGAATTTACATTGTTTCGAAGCAGCGTCACAAGATTGGAGTGGAGTTGAGGTAGTGATTATCGGTGATTCAATCGATTCAGGATCATACTAGGACAATTCTGGGTTTAATCGTGGGTTGTGAGACAAAATTAGAGCCAGTGTTAATTCACAAAACATCTCAGACTTCATATTTGTTTGTGTGATTACACTTATGACAGCATTAAAGTGTTTCAGGATCATTTGAAAACAGTGGACGATGTTTCTGTTGTGATTCAGTACAAAATGCCCACCTGGAATTCCCCGAGGAAATTAGCAGTAAATGCGTGTAGTTTCTTGTAAAAAGCATAATATAATATGGAAGGATAAAGTATAAAATTCAGGTTGTGTACACTCGCAATCCAAAGTATGTATCCAGGATTGCATCGAATAGCCTGATCGAGTATTAAGCGAGCTCAATAAATATCAAACAGCTTAAGCGTTGTAATTGGTTCACTAGTATGTCAAATGATTCGAAACTTCAACAAAACAAAGATACAAATTTTGGATTGTGAGTGTACATTGTCTCACAAGAAAACACTACATTTTAAAGTGGGAGACTCACCAAGGAGGCAATGTCAGGAGAACATTTTTGGTGGATTACGGCCGCATTGAAGTCTTTGATGGTGAAATTTACACCCAAAACATCAGCTCCGTACGTGGAGGCGATGTGGAATACCAGGGCACCAGTTCCACATCCCACCACCAATACTTGCCACCCAGCTACCACACCCATCTTCTGCACCACACAATGGATATTCAGTGAGCCACTTTTCCAAGGTAATTATAAATTCAGCCACAGAAATGGGTGAACCTACTGTATGTCTGAGCTACCAAGTAACTGAGATTGAGATCTGTATGAATTTATTATGTATGCATTACTTGTTCATCTTATGATTCTTGTTTTGCCAAATTCACAATCCTGTCAGTCCATGAGAGGGAAATGAAGTTCCCCACAGGTCTCTAGGCACTCCACCCGTAACCAGAACATTCCTATAGCGACAAATGTAAGGTGGGAACCTGAAATCCTGCCAGGATTCAAAGGGTACAGGGCTAACCATGCAGGGAACAAACATTTCTATGGTTGGGCTTTCTTTAAGTGTCACGAGTTATATTATCATCAGACAAGACAGCGACACGACTTTTGTGTCTAATAGTAAATCAAGAGACAGCTAAAGGTTAATACTTCAATATCATGTATTATTCATTTATTCATGTAGCGCGAGTAGTTTGCACACTATTAGCCGTTAAAAAAGTTGTTCACGTTTGCAAAAATATGCCTGTGGTACAAAATTGACTTGCTCAAAAATGCCTGCAGGTAGGATGCTAATTAAGAGATGTCAAATTATTCTAGTTTTGCTGCTACATTACATTTATGTTATTGCATTAATTAATGAGGGTGAAATGTGAAGGGAAGCCCACTTAGATTTCAGGGGAACATGTTTCAGATGTTTGTAGTACATGAATAGAGCGTGTTGCATATGAACATTCAATATTTTCTTTAGATGGTAGCAATAATATGTACACTGTTGTGATCAATAAATGAAAATGTACAAAATCTAGGTGGGGTCCTATCTCTTTTTGCCCTCATAGATACAGTATCATAAATGTATTGTAACAGTTAACTATGTATAATTCAACATTTCATCACAGAGACTTTTTGCTTATAATTTTCCAAGCAAGTCATCATGAAATTTAATGCATGGACTGCTGAATCACCCTGTATTTCAATAACCATAAACAGGAAACGCTGAAAAAAAAAAAATGAAAACAATTTTGCTTTCCATTTCTGTGGCTCAACATAACTATTACCAAAACTTTTCCAACCTCACCCAACACTTGCATAGCACACTAGATACTCTTTTACTATCAATATCTATACTTCTTCTGGTTTAGCGTATCCCTCCTACCACACCTATCCCCTACTCCACAAACCAGATACTGAGTGAGCCACATTCCAGCACTATTCCTATATACCACATATGTGTTTTTTCTTTGTAGTGTGACCTCCTAATTACCTTCAATCTACCACTCTATGGCATTTCTTAGTGCCAAACAATCCCCCTGGGCTTGGAGCCAGGAGCCATATGCAAAAAAATTCCTGGTGTTTACAATTGCATACTGTCTGTACAAAGGATCCTTAGACACACCACAGAGCAATCATACCAGTACCATGCCATCATCAGCACCACATATACTGTTGCATATGGCCCTAGTTCTCATTGTAATGATTATTTAATACCAATTACTTCTCATACTATACCTTGAGGTAAGAACAGCTGATGGTTGTCAAAGGAAGGGTGGAGGCAAGCACCAGTTCAATGGGGACCTTCTTGGCCACATAAAACACCTCAGTCACAGCGGCAGCTATATCATGATCGTACTGGTTCCATAGTAATATAAATTATGTTATTGATCTGAGAATGTAATAAGATTGCCATAGGCCTGAAACATCCATTCATGGCCAATGGAGCATCAGCACTGTATGCCATATATTATGCAGACAACTAGGTTACCCGAAATATAAGTTGAAACAGTCTGCATAGCTATATAAAATCTTTTATGGTATCTTCTACTATAGGCTGTGTTTGACAAAGAAAATTAACTGAAAATGAATCCCTGTGACATAGTCCAGTGACCACTGGCAACTCCTACCGAGACTGAGAGTTAAACTTTCCTGCAACTCAGGCCATTTCTTGGTGAATTAGCTTACCAAATAGACGTGCTCCAGCTTCTCTCCTGCTTCCTCATCGTATTCTCTGGTAAGTTAGTTCCTCAGAAATTTTCCTTTTTCTGGGGGGGATGGTCTACCCTGTGTGTTTCCCAAGTAGGCCTAGCCGAGAGGCAGGCTTAGCCTACCTCCCCAGCCTCCATTCTCTCTTCCTGCTCTTCCTACCTCATGTATTTCTGACACCCTGTCTCCCACAGGATACGAACATGGTTTATGATATGCCTTGATGCCTGGTCAGGGTGTCAACTGATGGCCACTTACACTGCCTGCTCCATTTGTCTTACATGTCGGAGGAAAGTTATGACCCCGCAACTTATAGGGTCTGTTCGGTCTGAGTGGATAGGGTCCAGTTGGGCTTGGCTTCCCTTCGGCCTAGGCTTTTGACAAGGCACACCTACACTTAGCCTGGACCAGTGTGAGGAGGATGTTCGCCAAGCAACACAGGCATGTTAGCTGGAGAGACCTGACCCTCAGTGCGTCCCAGGGTGTTCCCAGCCCCAGGGTCCCTTCTACTGAATGGTCAGAGACAGAGCGCTCCCTCTTCCAGGGCTCCGATCTAAAGGGAGAGGACAGGGTGGGCCTCTTGCTCTACCTTCCCTCATCTCCACTCCCTCTCCCCACGCCAGCGAGAACTGCCTTGTCATGGTGGGGGGGCTTGTGTGTCTCTGAGACCTGGTGAACTAGACTACCAAGGCTGTCATGTTGGGCTGGTTCTCATGGGTTTCGTTTCTCTTCTGCCAAGACGGTTGTTGTGTACTTCTGCTGCCTTCGGGGTGTCCACCCCGATCTGGACTTATTCATGTATGGTCATCAGATACATTGTGTTGAGGAGACTCACTTTTAGGGTCCATTTTTGACAGACGTTTGACTTGGGTTCCCCATCTCCATTCACTTAAGGTCTCTTGCCTTCAGGGTCTCAACCTGTTGAGAGACCTGGGCCATATGTTCTGGGAGACTGATTGGGCCACCCTCCTCCACCTATACAGTGCTTTTATTAGGTCAAAACTCGACTATGGGTGTGAGGTGTATTCCTCTGTCACGGCTGCCCGTTTCAGAGTCTTAGACTCTGTTCATAATGCTTGGGAATGTCTGGCAAGCGGAGTCTTCAGGTTGTCCCCAATCTCCTGGTAGAGCTGTTGAGTCACCTCTTGATCTCCGTCGCCAGTCCTTGATGATCCGTTGTTGGCATTGCTTAAATCGACTTCCTGTGGAGCTACAGTGGCCTGTCCCGCCGGTGGGAGACTGCTTTTGCCCGTCTCCGCATTGGCCACTCGTTTGGCTCATGGATTTTTAATGGAAAAGGCTCCCCCTCCCTACTGTGATGCTTGTCTAGTTCCCTTGACTGTGCGGCATCTTTTTGTGGTGTACCCTAGCCTTACAGACCTTCATCATAGGTACTTCTCCGAGTACAGATGGGGGACGGTTCTTACAGCCTCTCTTAGGTGTTCTGGGAGGAGGCTTGTAGTGTGGGAGGGAGAACTCTCTCCTTTGTGGAAGATCCTGGCCTCCTCCACAAGTTGTGAATTTTACGTTTTTTATTGTTTCTTTTATAGAAAGTTCAATGTTTGTTTTGTAAATTTATAAATTTGTATCTTTTACTTAATCAGGTTGTTTTAGCAAAATGTGAGTTTTCGATTATATGTCCTTTTAATCGTGCTGCTTCTCTCTTTAGGAGTAGTAAAGCCTAGGTTATATTTGTATATATCTTATCAATTATATAAATGACCATATTTTGAATTCTCAAGAATTTAATGTTATGTTGGGCGGTATATGACCCTGGCTGTTGCACCGTCAGATGTCTAGTGGCATCATCTATCAATCAATCAATCAATTAAGCTCTGGACTATGTCACAGAGTTCCATTTTCTGTTTTCTTCGTTATGCATAGCCTTTGGTAGGGGATCATATGGAATGCTTCAACTGGTATCTCGGGTAACATAGTTGACTGCATATTATATTCCATACGGTGCTCATGCTCCAAAACTAAGAAAGATTAGTTTAGTGGCCTTCAGCCTCTACAACTCTCTTATTATGACAAGGGAGAAGGTGCTAGATGTGGGACAGCAAACCAGCAAGCACGAAGGGGATAGAAAGAAAAGGGGGACAGTTAAAGATAATAATTTTCTTAGATGCTTATTTAATTATTAAGGAAGACATTTGAGTTTATTGGAGAGTGCCTGATTCCAAACTCTGCCAAAATACAGATTTCTTCATTATGGGATCTGCATTGAAGCAGTTTAGAGGAATCATTAGCCCATCAACACAGAGGTGATGCGGAGGTTATGTTCAGTGAAGTATTTGGCTTTTCATGAGATGAGCAATTATGGTGCTCCTTGGAACCCGAACCACTGCCTATCAATTCTTCAGCTGTCTATCCTTTCCTTTTTTATTTACTTTCTGTTTGTTGTCCCACTTCTCTGTCTCCTTAACCCTCGTCTTACAGGGTCTTCCATGCCTGGAACAGTCTTCTTCCTTTCTCATCAATCCTTTATGGTAGTGCATGTTATATCTAGGTAACATAATATATATTCCTTAGATTCTTCACCTTCTCCTTCAATAATTTTATTTTCTATAAACAGTGTAGGCAAGTTACAATAAATAATTACTCAAATTTGTAAAGTATGTTGAACAGACTTTAACTAAATAGGTGTGTGTGTGTGTGTGTGTGTGTGTGTGAACAGTTACTGACCTTCATAGAAAACCGACTGTTTTTGCAACGTGTGATAGTAAGAGTGTGTCCATCCTTGACCACGCCCCCCAGTAGTTGGTGTAGCTTAAAAGGCGTGCGGTGATGAAAAAAATTCTGTTTGAATCTCATGGGTACATCTGGAAAAGTATGCATCATGGCCTTACTACTACTACTATTTGTTCTACTACTAGATATATTAGTACCAATACTCTTAGAAGTAGTAGTAGTACTTTTAAAAATACAATAACAATAAAAAAGAGTAATAATTAAAATTAGCCATAGAATAATAATAATAATAAATAAATAAATATTATCATATTGTTTATTGGATAAACCACTATTTCTCCACCCACCACCCTCCTCGATTACGTCCCAGTAGTCTACCTAAGTCCAGATAAGACTGAATAAATTCAAGCTAATTCTAAAACATATATAGTTACGGAAGCATATTCTGCCCCACATTTGTTTGGCATGTGGAAATATCTGGCAACTCTCTCTATATATACAGCAGCTCATACAAACCCCAATGACTGAACCACCAATGAACTCCAGTCACGAAGAGAGTGTGTGATATCAATGAAAATTACTGAATATGATTTGTGACCTGGAATTTCACACACTCTCTTCGTGACTGGAGTTCATTGGTGGTTCAGTCATTGGGGTTCGTATGAGCTGCTGTCTATTCAGGGAAAGTTGCCAGATATTTCCACATGCCAAACAAATATGGGGCAGAATATGCTTCCGTAACTGTACAAATTAACTATTTATGCACTATTTACATGTTTTACCTCTCAATATCCTACAACCTTCAAACCATGACCTCATTGTGTGAGGCATCCAGTTCATAGTAAAAATGTACTCTCGTTTTTTTTGTTTTCTTATATATATACCAGGTAGAGGAAAATCGCGGTATAGTGGCTTACACACTAAAAAAAATAAAAATTGATTTTCCACTACTGTGACAAATCTTCAAAGTTTATCCAATAATAATAATAATAATATTAATAATAAAAATAAGCTTTTTCTTGAGAAAGTACCTTCATCATATGGTCCACTCTCCCTGAAAGTGAAATAACCCCCAGGCTGTAACCACTCCAACACCAGGCCAATCATCTTATCCACCACCTCATCTTTAGTGTTTACAAATAGCCATGCGCTCACCACCAAGTCATATTTTTTGTCAGTCTGAAATCTGAAGCACAAATTGTAAGTCATTTACCCGGTGAAGTGTACAGTCGGCGGCAAAAGTCCTGTCGCCTCTCCCTGCGGTTTTTGAATGATAACATAAAGGCTAATCATTGTACAGACACATTCAAGATTCAAAATTATAATATACAGGTTGTAAATTAGTTCAAGAGCCTATGAAGCTTATATTTCCATACTTACTTTATGACTTGGTAGATTTAGCGACAGGACTTTTGCCGCAGGCTGTACTGTAACATTTATTATTGTGTTAGTCAAATTTCAATCAGCTTAAGCCTCTGCACACCTCAACAAAGCAATTCTCTTTCTTCCATATACTGACGTACATGGGTTGTTTTCTGACATAGCTTGTAGGAATCAGTAGCCCTCTAATTCAACTATTACAAACCATTCCATTTTAATACTCTGACTAAACGAATAGACAGATTATATTCCATTCCACTAGGATCACTGGTTTAAAAGTTACATCAATAGTTCCAGAAGTGAACAGTGTGAGGAACGTGAGAGGTATTGGCGAAATAATACAATATATTTACATTTTTTTGAGTTTCAGGTATACAGTACTGTATAATATTATATAAAGACATTATTGCAGTTTTGTACGTAGACTATATGTACTGTACAATATATGTACTGCCTAAAACAATTATGTATTCTTTACCTAGATAAACTTTATACAATGCAAGAAGCAGATGAAGTGCATAATTACATACTTGGTGAAATCATCACAGATGTAGGTGATGTTGGACATGTGTCTGTTATTGACCTTGTTGACGTCGAGGAAATGTTGCATGAAGTCGACAGCTGTGATATCTTTGGCCTTCTTAGCAATCTCTCCCGTCAACCTACTGTGTGGAATATACAATACACAACTTTCAATCAGTACCCAATTCAATTATTTTAGTCAATCATCAATTCTCCCAATAAGCAGTTTCTGGATAAATATTCCAGGTATCCTCTGACCAACTTAGCGAAAAATAAATTAATAAATCATTACTAACTCTATCCGTCACAGAGGACTGATTTATTGTTGCAACTAGCTAAACCACAATCTCATCAAAATGTTATCTTAATCGGAAGTATAATATTCATTATTATAATAAATGTTCTAATCATGATAGCTAATACTGTAATTTAATACGAATGGAAACTTAGTTTATTACAATATTTATGCATAGCATACATAATTTATATATATATATATATATATATATATATATATATATATATATATATATATATATATATATATATATATATATATATATATATATATATATATACTATAAATGGCAATCCGTCTCTGTTTGTCCTCTTATAACTCGAAAACGGGTATACACCTATATCCAAAACCCATATATATTCTGAATCACCATCACCAGGCTCAGGTTTTGGTATGACGTAGCATGACGTAACTTGACGTAAAAATTACGTCATCTACTATGAATCCGGTTAAAAAACCGGTTGCACTAGACTGAATACCAGCATTGGTGGTTCAGTTGTAGAATTCTCGAATACCACGCGGGAGGCCCGGGTTTCGATTCCCAGCTGAAACACACTATTACTATCATTTTATTTTATTATTCACTAACTAAAATACATTAAGTGTGTGTGTGCCTTTTATCTTACGTGTGTGTGTATATTTTAATCTTACGTGTGTGTGTGTGTGTGTGTGTGTTTCAATCTTACGTGTGTTTGTGTGTTTCAATCTTACGTGTGTGTGTGTGTGTGTGTTTCAATATTATGTGTGTTTGTGTTTTAATCTTACGTGTGTGTGTTTTAATCTTACGTGTGTGTGTCTTTTTTTAATTTTGCGTGTGTGTGTGTTTTAATTTTACGTGTGTGTGTGTGCGTTTTAATCTTATGTGTGTGTGTGTTTTAATCTTACACCTACATCCAAAACCCATATATATTCTGAATCACCATCACCAGGCGCAGGTTTTGGTATGACGTAACATGACGTAACTCGACTTCCAAACACTTCCCACCTCTAAAAGAATAATCAACAGCAGTATATCCCCCCCCCTACCACCCAAACTACTCAAACAACCAGCAGAGCCAGTCAACAATCCAACCCCCAACATACCTACCTTCTAAGATCCTCCAGACAGCCAGCAATCCACCAGGATCAGCCAACCCGTGGCCCGACCAATCAGGAGCCAGCTAACCTGACCTAGCCCCGCCCCCTTACCCAGCAGACAGCCATAAATAGAGGTAAAACTCAACACTGCTTCACCTACAACCCTTCTGAGGATGGAGAATGATCTCTCCGAAAAGTCAAGGAACTTCGGCCAACTAATACAACAACTCAACCAAGAACAAAGAAAAACTGTTAGACAATTAGAAAAAGTCAACAATAAACTTTCCAATGCAGAAATATCAATTTCCTTTAATCAATATATATATATATATATATATATATATATATATATATATATATATATATATATATATATATATATATATATATATATATCAACTGAATATATATATATATATATATATATATATATATATATATATATATATATATATATATATATATATATATATATATATATATATATATATATATATATATTGTTACGGACGGAGGGTAGAGATACAGTACAGTACTAGTCACTAGACTAGACTTACTCCAAAGTTAGCTATCAACTGAATAAAGTAGCACTGAGTGGCAGGTATCTGACTATAAGTTATGAAGAATAAGTAAAAATACAAACCCAGCCTAGGTGAAAGAATGCCAACTCAACCCTAAAGTGACCGTCCATACAACCCAAGTTCGTTTAGAATGAATAAATGATGATCGAGAAACTACTCAGATTTTCTATAATATATAATGACAATATGAACTAACACAAAGACATACAAGTTACACTGAAAGAATTATTAAATGAAATCAGGATTCCCAACTATGACAGAACGTGAGACAGAGCACCCAAAATATATATATAATACACTCGCAATAATCACACAACAACTTACTACCACTGTGCCATCACTTTAATACAAGGCTCTAGGCACACACGTAAGCATATAATTAGTCTATCAATAATATCAGCACTTCACTGGCATATATGGTAAATAATCATCAATGAATCACACACATGTAATATAATAATAATAAAATATCAATACCCAAATATAATAATAATAATAATACGAGAGTGACCACTAAGTTACTTGTGAGAAGAAAGTAGAAGTAAACAATTATACTTAACAAAAATACGTCGGCGTGTCTCCTCCCGAATCTTACCACACTCAATCACTTACAAAACACAACCATGCTGTCCCAGTCTCCCAAAATATCTAAATTAACAAGGCCTAAGCCCCGCCCTTATATACTCTCGGCTAGTGTGCAGGTTACAACAGAGTTAGAGGATCGTCTCCGAACTCTTCGTCAACACAGACTTAAACACACTATACTCATACGTTCCCTCCCAAGAAACTATGGGAAGTCTTAAGTAATAAAAACGGACACTCCTCACGCCACTTGCGAGAGAAAGCGTACGAATCTAGAGAACATAGCTGGTTATGACATACTCAACCTTACGACACCAACACTTAAAGAAAATGGAATAATAAGTGAATTAAATTCGCACACAATACATCCGGGTGTGGGGCCTCTGCTACCACACTCACTACCACATCCACAGTCACTGTCAAAAGTAGATAGCTACACTTATAAATCAATGATAATAATTCAGACACATATATATATATATATATATATATATATATATATATATATATATATATATATATATATATATATATATATATATATATATATATATATATATATATATATATATATATATATATATATATATATATATCAACATTAATCAATTCATTCTTTCAAGATCAATCTTTTCTTTCACAAACAAACTCCTCCTAAATTACACTTACCCTATTCCAGCGCCCAGTTCAAGGACAGACTTGTTGGCGATGGGTGGGAGGTAATGCACCATATAATCCGTATCTGCTTCCTGAAAAAGTGGGTTATCACAGAGCACCATGGAGTCTAGTACTGCAGGTTGACTCGACCAAAATTCCTTTCTATCTTTGTCCACATCTGCCATCTTTGCTGAAACTCCTGCAATAAACACTGGACATTAGCACCAATAGTCCTTGTGGGAGTTTGTTTGAAAATTATATGTAATTCGTGAAGCATTATGAAAGCCCCATGACACAAGTAATATACTAGATATTTAGCTCGTTACCTTATGATTTCACCATATATCACGACACTACTATTGATATTCGCTGTATAGTATAAATTAATGTTGGGCAAAACCAGTCAGTTGTTGCCAATCATCAAACAGAGCGATCTTTTGTTCAGACTTGGCTAGAAAACAGATGCATACAGATATAATCAGTTTCCTGGTATACTTTGGGGGAAGTGGCTGTCTTCTATTTAGACAACAACAGATGATGGGCATGATGTTACATTCATATAAATGTAAAGGGGGAAACCAGTGCAACTCTTATCACTGCCCCTCCCCAATATTCCAGGATCGTCCGAACCATGTAGTGTAGGAACCGTGAGGGTGATAAGACACATAACACAAGGGAAAATACACACAATAAAGCAATAACTCTTTCCAGCTCAGCTCGTCACCATTCCGTTAACCAGACACTTGGAGCACTGTGAGCACGGAGAAATGGGGATCCATGAGACCGATGAATAGCGATCCGAAGATACCAGCAGAATGGGAGAGTGTAGAAATCTATGGTTCCAAGTCAGAAGGCTCTTTGAGAGTGACGGTGGAAGACAAGCGGCTGGAGTTCTCGGACAAGACCTTCAGTAGTTCCGAGATGCATAAAGGCCTCCATAGACTATCAATCATGCCTGCACAAACTGAGTGGTTGTACAGGCATAACCGTCGTGTGTGTGTGATTGATCGTTTGCGGAAATGACTGAACAATATCCAACAAGCTTTACATCAATCACACCCCTGTACAGTGATGCATGATAATGTGTGGTGACTGATCAGTCTTCTTGCTAGTGTGTGGCAAATTTAAATGATTGTAAAGTCACCTAGATTGTGCAAGCATGAATGATAGTCTATGGAGGCCTTAAGAGCTGGTTTGACTCAGCAGGGTGGGGTAGGGTGAAGTGCTTCTGTCGAGACATATGAATCATGAGCTAAATAGATTTCGAAGCTTAGAGAGAGATTGTACGAGGCAGAAACATCACAACCTCACGATGATAGGAAAACAGCTGGAGTGATGATCCCTTTTACGATAGTCCCAAATATTATTATTATTATTATTGGGGTCGAACCCATAACATTAACCCTTTAACTTCAGGTAGCGGGATATCTCGCTTGCCTTGGGGTCTCCGGTGGGAGAGATTCCCCGCCTGCATCAGGAACTATGGGTGGTTGGATTTTCCGCTCATACCAATTTCTTGCAAAAACCACTGAGTTGTGCTGGATTTGTTTCTTTTGGCCTATAGCCCCTTCCCCTAGAGTGAACTGCCTTCTGTTGGTGGGGGGGCTTGCATGTCTCTGAGACCTAGTGAGCTAGACTAGAGGGGGCTCCGCCCCTGCTCTGCCCCGATTTCTGGGAGAGAAGGCTTCCCATGCTAAAGAGGACGCGGGTGCGCTTGGCCGACAATCCACCCAAACCATTATGAGGCCGCACACGTCTCGGACTAGGGAGTCTAGATTGCAAGTGTATATTTGGCTCAGCTTCCCCGTTTACCACTTAGAGTTGCCAATATTGAGCCACATAGAAATTTTAATCCCAAACCACGTGTGATCATGATGTAAACCACCCACTGCCGAGTGGGATGGAAAGAGGATTTGGGTGTGATTGGGAAGGCTTCAAGAGTGATCGTGTAGTATTATTGGAGAAGGAGCATTATTACAGTAAGCACCTGAGGTTATAAAGCAACAGAACCGACTGTCACCTTACTAAGTTTTATTTTCTTATCCAAATCCAACTATAATGCTACATTTGAATTATTATTGGTTCATCGTATATAAATGCAACCCCATCCTCATGCCTGATACTGTGTTCGACTATACCATCAACATGAGACTCAGACATGATGGTTAGCACCATTAATTGCCTGGGAGAACCTGCAAGTGGTACAAAAAATTTCCTCCTCCTCTTTGATATCACAGTGCTGAACACCCACACTATCTATATGTAGCATCACACCAACTCCTAGCTGTCTCTTAGTGACTTTAAGAAAGGAGCTATAACCACACAAAAAAGGACTGAGGGATTATGGGTTACCAGTAAAGAAAAATTGGGTGACAAGCCGACGTCACAGACAGCCAGCACGCACGAACACCAACCTGCTCTCGCACTTACCGTTACTCTTCTTCATTAACTATTATATCCGCAACCAGAGAGAGTTCTCTGGCCTGCCTCCACAGCCAGTGGATAGGCCAAAATCTACCACTGTGTCCGGGGGATTTTGCGAAAATCGCGCTATTTCACTTCATCTCTATTCCTAACCTACAATACATAGAAACTTAAATTTGGTTCTGTACACATTATCAAGTTTTCTAGGTATTGTAGGATAGGAATAGGGATGAAGTGAAATAGCGCGATTTTCGCAAAATCCCCCGGACACAGTGGTAGATTTTGGCCCATCCACTGGCTGTGGAGGCAGGCCAGAGAACTCTCCCAGTCTTACCAGGTTCATGATTGCAACCAAGATCAATTGTCACTTGAATTGATTATCCCCTCAAGCACTGACTGGAAGGATTAATGTGAGTCTTGTCGTTAATCTTACCCAGCCAGTTACTTAGAAAGGGAGGGTAATAAGCATTACGATAATACCCACTTCATGATTATGATATTGGTTGTTATGAATAAATTTCATTGTCTATATGATTTCAATAATGTTGTCACTTTATTTTGTTATAGTAGACAATTCTAGAATTAGATATAAGAGTAAAGTAAGGAAGATAAAAGTTATTTTTATAGCTTTTATAAGGAATAAATCCTTAAACCCTGGGTGACAACAGTACAGTGGTAACGCGCCTGCCTCGCATCCGTGAGGTCGGCAGATCGAGCCTCGCCCAGGCCCGAGAGTTTAAAACTGTTTACTGGGGGGTTACTGCCATGGCTGGGCACCATGGTGGGGAGTTGGGCTTGCCTGGCTGACGTTCAGGAGAGTATCTCGTCAGAGATAGATACCAGAACTAAAACCCTGCAACTTTTTTTTTAACATTAGTTGACACCACCAACAAGTGTGGGTAGCCTAACTGAAATATAATATTACGGTTGTTTTTATGTATATATGTATGGTAATTACAAGAAAGACCCAGCTCTGGATATATGTCCGTTCACCATCACTGCTAGTTCAACACCGGCAGGAGGTGGGTGACTGGCCTATGGAGAGTCCATATAAGCCCAAAATCAGTGTTGCCACCTGAGACAACCATATTATTGGATGCACAATTAAAAAATTTGCTTTGTCGAGAATTCTCGTCACCCGCAGTCCCCCACACTTGTTGCTGGTCGCCGTTTAAGGGTTAAGCCAATTTCATTATTCTAATTGCTTTGTGTTATTGGATACCAGAGGACTCTGTTGTGTAAAGGAGGGTCTTAACTACCCAATGATCATTCCGTCTCTGGGAGGGAGCGCTTCATTGGCTCAGTCAACACCTACAGCCAACACCACCACTTCCCCTGGTGACCATCTTGTTGGTAGAGTGAAGGGGTTTTTAACCATTTGAAGGGGCATTATATTCATCACCTGCAACGAACATGACTAATCTGTCCACAGGAAGGGCATCCTTCTCTCTGCCGCCATCTCCTCATCACTATCATTGAGAGAAGGAAAGGCGGTATCTTTCACTGTGGATGAAGGGAGAAAGGAGTTGGAGGCTACCAACATAGCAGGACCTGATGGTGGGCAGGCCCTTGGCTCACTCCATGCGCATGGGAGGAAGATGACCGACAACCAACCATCGTAACGATGGCAGCAGCAGGCAGACCTCGTCATCGTCTGCACAAAGACTATTGTTGCCTTTGCTGCAAAACCTCCAACCTCCTCTTGGACATCTTCAGGAAAAATGGCGTGCCATTAATAGCCATTTCTCCTGATCCACCACCACCACCACCACCGCCAAGAAACGAGCGGAAGCGTCATCAACCCGGCCCATCCCTGTTGTCGGTTAATGCTGCCTCACCCACTCAACCGGGGGAATCGCCACCACCACCTGAGGATTCCCAACAAGACCCCGAGATGGAAGAGGTCATAGAAACTATTTTCTTGCTTTACCTCCACTACTAAGGATGACACCACCGACAACATGGACCTGGAATATGAAGGGTAATGGCAGACAACGAGGAAGAGGAGTGACAGCCCACCTACCAACCCACCACCCACTGTCACCGTGGACTGGTGGATGTCCGCCTCTCCTCGGATGGGCGATATACAAAAAAGATATAAATAAATAAAAAATCCGTCTCTTTTCCACAACCCTGACCTCCCTCATGTCCTCCCACCCTGTCCTTCGTACCTCGCCCCCACCCAGCACTTTTTCGCTATACTCCTCTATCCCACCTCACTCTCCTTCTCTGTACCTCCATCGTCCTTTGTGTTGCCACAAATGATCAGTGCAATTATGCAAACAAGACATGAAAATAAATAATGTGATATCTTATATACAAATATAATCCATGCAATTCGAGATTAATGTCTAGACAAGGGCCGGTTTTCACAAAAGTAGTGTTTACTCTTAAGTTAAACTTTTGTTCGTAAGTGTTTTTTAATGGCAAGGACTAGGACCTAGTACTGCTTTAAAATCATAATATAGGCTCATATTAATAAACCGCAAAATAATTCACTGATTCAAAATATGCCTGGAAAACTATTGTGAGGTCAGTGTTGCAAACATACTAACAAGTTCAACCTCATAAGATATTTTGTGAATAGCTGGCCTAGAAATTCACACGTCAGAGTACAAATGACCAACCAAGTGGAGCTAACTGTACACTAGTGCCACTGCTCCCATATAACTCCCTTTACAGCCTGGACCCGTATTTATCACAGTAAAGTTTACTTCTAAGTTAAGATTTTGTTCGTAGGAGTTCATTCATGACAATGGCTAGAACTCGGCACTGCTTTAAAATCGTAACTTATAGACTGTCGTACTTATGGCTACCTCGATGTCGAAGCTTGGACTTGTTGTAACTTCAACCACGCGGTATTCTACTCTATATCCACTTGTACAGTATCGCAACTAAGTTCTCCGGCAAAATATCAACGTAATGTCATCCCTTTCCAGCTTCCACACTCATCCCCAGCTTGTATCATCTTCACTACCACGATCATCAGTCAGTGTTGCAATTGTTCCTACCCATAGTAACAATTGTGAACCCCGAGAGTTTTGACTCAGTCGCCTCAGACGTAGGGTGAAATATTTTATAACCGTAGAAAAAACCTCTTCTACTATTTCTTTTATTTGTTTTTCGTCAGTGTTGAACACAGTTTGTATAAGAGATGCCGCAGTTGTTGCACAAATATATTGTTGTGAATGCTCTTACATATTGCAGTAAGTGCTCTTACATATTGCAGTTGGTGCTCAAAATAATATTGATATATAGTAATGATGTCTCTACAACCAGTAGATATCAAAACTTGTAGTGCTATTGTAGCAGCTGGTACAGTGTCCAGCACTTTTAACTAGTACAGGAAAGGAAGACTGACAATGCTGAGATTACTGATTTTAAGTGCTGGCCACTGAACAATTTGTGGCCAATATTACCGTACTATCATTAATGCCCAGACTTTACTATCATCACTTGCCTACCAATGATTATAGTGATGTTTGGTCATAGGTTAGTGTCTCATCATCAAATGGATCTATGGCACTGAAGCTTGCAGGAAGTTTTACCATACTCTAATGTTGCATTGCAAGGAGTCGTATTTTATGTAAATAGCATTGACAGTTATCCCTACATATAAAAGAAAGGCCGGCCATTTTTCATAATGATTATCTAGAGAATGGCTAAGGCAGAAAAGTCTCATTCAACTTTTCCGTGCTCCATCTAAACTCTCAATCAACTGTTCCCTTCCATTCTCAGTTTTCTCCTGCGTGTCTTTTTCTATCCTGCTCACCCATTTGATTGGTGGTCTGCTGATCACTTCAGGCCTCTCAATCTCATTCTCGCTCACATTTTGTTGTATCTACCCATCTTCCATTCTCTGCACATGTTTAAACCATTCAAGTGTATGTTGATTTACTGTTTAACTCAGTCATTACCGACTTGCCCTAGCAGCAAAATCACATTTTTCATACACATTCCTATTTCTATCTCCATCCCACCTCATCATGCCACATGCTTCTTACAAGTACATATATATATATATATATATATATATATATATATATATATATATATATATATATATATATATAATATATATATATAATATATATATTATATATATATATATATATATATATATATATATATATATATATATATATATATATATATATATATATATATATATATATAATATATATATATATATATATAT